>OVBA01004233.1:0-24304 GCA_900406435.1 Lepidium aucheri | reverse complement strand
TAAAACAATTTAGTGGAGGTGGAGAGTTAAGACAATGTAATGGAAAACTAAGAATAGCAGTTTATATTTGTTTTGAATAGGTATGAGGTTGTTCTTTTGTATGGGTATATGAGGAGGCAAAAATATTGGGAAAAAGTAATTTATAAGAGTAATTACATGATTGAAAATTTTATTTGAACCTACGTTTTATTTTATTTTATGTTAAGATAAAGTGATTCAGCTTTTATATTTATAGTCATCTTATCTTAACTTTTTCAATAGAATTTTAGTCATAGAATATTTTAGTATATATATATATATATATATAGATTTTAATGATTTATGTTCTGAATTGCAATGTTTATAGTTTTCGTAAATGTGGTTTTAAATTAGAGATTTTTTTTGGTTACATTAGTCATACAATGTAATAATTTAATATTATTCTCAAATATGTTTTAATGAATAATTTGGGTTGTTTTGTATTTATGGTTATAAATTTAAATTGACATATATAGATTTTTTTAAATTTGTGATTTTTAATTTTTTATATTTAATTTAAAGAGGTGATGAGGTGGCATCATGAGAAGAGAGTAAGATTTAACTTTATATATATAGATATACAATACTTACAATATAATCACTCAACGATATATATGTATGAGAAAACAATAATTATTAAAGAAAAAAAGAAAATATTGAGAAAAGAAAAAAAAATGCTAGTCCTAAAATTGGGCTGTGAGTACAAAAGTCTCCATATTTTCACGTGGAAATGGACGGCCATGCTATCATCATTTCCTTATTCTCTCTCCTTCCTTCTTCTCCTCTGATCATCCAATCTTCTCTCGACCAAATTTCCAGAATTCCACCACAGTTTCTCTTCCGGCCAACGTTCACAAGGAGGGAGGTACCTAGCTATACAAGCGCCTACGTGGTCAAATTCGTTATATCAGAGCTGTGTCCATTTTTGAAGACACAGCAAAAAAATTCAATGGATTCTTCGCTTATGTTAATGGCGTTGATTAGTGGTTCGTGTTTTTCGTATAGAAGAGATAGATAGATAGATAGATAGATAATCTTAAAATAGAGAAGCAAAAGAAGAAGCAAATTAGGTTTCGTGATTTGGTTTTGAAACTTTTTTGAATGGGAAACACATGCGTGGGTCCGAATCTAAACGCTGGTGGATTCCTTCAATCCGTTAGTGCAGCTGTGTGGCGGACTCAGAAACCACCAGATGAAGCCCTTAAGAGCAGCAAAGACGAGAGCACTGGAAAGAAGAATGATAAGAGCGTTAATGGCAGCGAAGGTCACGTGGATCCAACGGCACCAACTCCAAGCACACCACCTCCTCCTGTCAAAATGGCGACTGAAGAACCACCCAAAGCTATTCCAGATAGCAAAACCGCTGAAGAAAATGCGAATTCGAAACCGCAGAAGAATATGAAACGAACGGCAAGTGCAGGGCTACAAATCGAATCGGTTCTTGGGAGGAAAACAGAGAATTTGAAAGATATCTATAGTGTTGGGAGGAAATTAGGGCAAGGACAATTCGGGACAACGTTTCTTTGCGTGGAGAAGAAGACAGGTAAAGAATTTGCTTGCAAAACAATAGCTAAAAGGAAACTATCGACACCTGAAGATGTTGAAGATGTTAGAAGAGAGGTTCAGATAATGCATCACTTGTCTGGACATCCAAACGTGATTAAGATCGTTGGTGCTTATGAAGATGTAGTAGCTGTTCATGTTGTGATGGAGATTTGTGCAGGTGGAGAGCTCTTTGATAGGATTATACAGAGAGGACATTATACAGAGAAGAAAGCTGCTGAGCTAGCTAGGACCATTGTTGGTGTTATCCAAGCTTGTCATTCTCTAGGTGTGATGCACCGTGACCTTAAGCCTGAGAATTTCTTGTTTGTAAGTGGAGATGAAGAAGCTGCACTCAAAACTATTGATTTTGGTCTCTCTGTCTTCTTCAAACCAGGTATAATTGATCTTTTATTACCTAGGTTTCACATACATTGATCTGTTCTTACTGTATCTGTTGTGGTATCTTGCCATTACAGGAGAGACATTCACTGATGTGGTTGGAAGCCCTTACTATGTGGCTCCAGAAGTTTTAAGGAAACACTATAGTCAGGAATGTGATGTTTGGAGTGCTGGTGTTATTATATACATCTTACTAAGTGGTGTCCCTCCGTTTTGGGATGGTAAGAGAGTTGGTTGATTCATGCGTCATATGTATATGTTGGATGGTAGAGAGAGACTGATTAGGTTTTATAAATGTCAGAAACGGAACAAGGCATATTTGAGCAGGTTTTGAAAGGTGATCTTGACTTCATATCAGAACCATGGCCTAGCGTATCAGAAAGTGCAAAAGACTTGGTTCGTCGGATGTTAATCAGAGACCCTAAGAAGAGAATGACTGCTCATGAAGTTCTCTGTTAGTTTTCTGCTTTCAAATCAGTTTCATAGTTCCTTTTGAATCAATAAGACAAGCAGAAAGCTACTTCTTAGGTTTGTATAATGATAAGAAATATGTGGCAGGTCATCCTTGGGCCCGAGTGGACGGTATTGCTCTTGATAAACCTCTTGATTCTGCTGTACTCACTCGGTTAAAACAGTTTTCAGCCATGAACAAGCTCAAGAAAATTGCTATCAAGGTCAAAACATTATAAATTGGTTTCTATGAACAGATAGAGAAAGCTATATACATGGATATAACTGCTTATCTGAGATCGACTCATCCTCTAGAGTTGTACATAATGACTAACACAAGCGATATATATATTATATATATTGATTCAGGTAATAGCAGAAAGCTTGTCAGAGGAAGAGATAGCAGGATTAAAGGAAATGTTCAAGATGATAGATACAGACAATAGTGGACACATAACTCTCGAAGAACTCAAAAAAGGTTTGGATAGAGTTGGTGCTAACGTTAAAGATTCAGAAATTTTAGGATTAATGCAAGCAGTAAGTCTCACTTTTCTACTTAACTACCTCGTGTATTTACATAATATCAAAATAATTTTATGTCAAACTGAAATTTTTTGATCAGGCGGATATAGATAACAGTGGAACTATAGACTATGGAGAGTTTATAGCAGCAATGGTGCATTTGAACAAAATAGAGAAAGAAGACCATTTGTTCACAGCATTCTCATACTTTGATAAAGATGGAAGTGGTTATATAACCAGAGACGAACTCGAACAAGCTTGCAAGCAATTTGGCTTAGCAGATGTTCATTTAGACGACATTTTACGTGAAGTCGACAAGGACAATGTAAAACTGATCCAATCTGTGTATATGCTATTGATTCTTTTGTAGTTACTTGCAAGCACATTGTTGTTTAATATGATTGTTTTTTGTACTTTTTCAGGATGGAAGAATAGATTACAGTGAGTTCGTGGAGATGATGCAAGACACTGGATTTAGCAAAATGAGTTTAAGAGTCAATAGTTGAAGAAACATAAACATACATTCCTTATATATTTTCCACCATTTTTTTCTTTGTATTAATTAAGTATAAAATTAATATTTGCAGATATATATTGGACAGCTTAGCATTAGTTTTCTTGAGCAGGTTTTGTGCTCTATATTCTGCATTTTTTTGTATAGGTTTTATGTTCAAAAGTACCAAAAATTCAAAAACTAGATGTTGTGTTTCGTTTCATAATATCACTGTTTCATTTTATCATTTAAAATTTTAAAACAAATTACAATTGCATTGCTAAAAATATCAGTGTATGCTTTGAAGTAGTGAAAACAGTTTAGAAGAAGTAAATATTTGACGTGTTCTGTCTTAATACTGGAAAAGGTCATTACACATAGGCCACATTATCATGAATGCTTATCCACGTGGCATTCAATAAACTACAAGAACGACACGTGTCATATACCCACCTCTTCTCATTTACTTCTAAACCCACTTCTTCCACAAAACCTTTCTTAATTTCTCTTCTTCTTCTCAGAAACAAAAAAAAAAATCAAAAATGGGATCAGAGACATTCCTGGAAATTATTCTGGCCATTCTTCTGCCTCCCGTCGGCGTTTTCCTCCGATATGGTTGTGGGGTAAGCACTTTTTACATCGTTAATCACTCGAGTAATCTTTATATAAAATTATATTAAATAATGAATTATTGCAGGTAGAGTTCTGGATATGTCTGTTGTTGACAGTGTTTGGTTACATCCCTGGGATCATTTACGCTATTTATGTCCTTGTAGGATGATTACCAAATCCACTTCTTGTACAGTTTTTATGATCTGATCTACCCTTTGCTCTTTCTCAATTACCCTTGTAATAAACAAAAAAAAAACTCCTCTTTTCATTTGAATAATACTATTGTGGCTTATTATTAACTGTTATAGTAGCATGAGACTGGTTATCATGATCGGTAATTCGATACCAACTTTATTTTAGAATAGCAAATTATTTAAACAAACCACACAAATTTATAGATGACCAACCAACAATGTATTATTCATAGTTTATTTTTATTCTATTATGCTATAACGCATAAGTAGTAATTATTGTCATTGGTTCGTATATATGTTATCTAGCCAACGACAGGAACTTCGACGATGTTACCATCATGATCAACCTTAACCTTGACGCGTCTACAATTAATGTCTCTAGTACCCTCATCTGGGTGATCCGAAGCCACGATAACAACATTAACAATGTTCGGGTTGTCTATTGGTATTACATAGAATGCATTTTCACCACTTATTCCCACAAGCTCAGGCCATGAGGTCTTCCCTGTGTGAAGTCAAACATATCAAATTAGATTTGGCAGTTTAAAGATAAAAGTGTTAATCAAAGTTCGACTATATATAATGATCACAATAAAAGAATTAGGGATGCAAGAAAACCTGGACAACTGGATGCCATTTTCTCCTGCTTTTGTTTTTCTGTACTTTGTGTTGTTGTTTGCTATGCTTTGTCCTGAGTAAATGAGTCCAATTTATAGATGCACAATATTTGTAATTGACTCGTTGGTGGTTAGTTGATTTCTTAAAGTCAACACAATTAGTTGTACTGTATTTTCCTTGTTACATAAGCTCGTGTATGGTGTAAATAGTAGCGGCTCGTCAACTTACTTAGCAGAACATTAGCTTAAAGTACGTGTTAAATAGTCTTTTAAATTTTATTACATGCATTCTAAGTAAAATGTTAGTAAGATATTTTGATCTCAAATGTAACATGTTTTTTAAGCCTTTTTAAAGTGAACCCAAAGAAGTGCAGAATTTGCTTTTTGGTAGCCACTTAAAGTTTCAAACAAGAAACATCGACTTAACATGTAAACCATTCCGTGCAAGTTTGTAACGCATCGAAAACGAATTATAAAGCATTGCTTGTTGTCACTTTCGTGTTTTGCGTTGTCCCAAAAGGCTACGGTTTTCTGGTGTAGAAGAAGTCTCAAGTTTCGACTTGTGTCTCCTTCTTCTTCTGTTTGCTTCTGCTACATTTGGTTCGCTGTTTTCTTTCTCTCCGTGCTTCTGTTGTAACATTAAAGTTAGCTTTTCTTTCACTACAACATATAAGCTACGTTCTACAACTTGAGAAGCATACCGAGTCGAAAAATTCCATCTTTGGCAATGGTAACTTCAGACCAGAGGATGATGATGTCAAATCTTTGACTGTGTTACCTGAACACGATGACCTTATGCTAGATTTTGATCCAGATTGTTCTTCAACCCCATGAATCTTGTGTTTTCCCCTATTTCTCCCTTCAAAATCAACCAAAATTCGAGTGATACAACTATTAAGGATACTAATATATTCTCGTGTTGGTAAGGAAGAAGAAGAATCATGTTCTCACCGAGCTCGCTCGTAGCAGACTTTTTCTCGGATTTAACTTGACTAGGAGTCAAAGATTTGGAGATGAAAGACAAAGATGAAGATACTTTTGGTTGAGGTATGAGACTCGAAGGATAATCTCTTTGTTTGTACCTTATAGTCCTCTTGACAAACAAAACCAAGAAGTTAAATATAAATGAAAGCAATCGATCGATTCTGTCAAAACAAAAGTAAACTGCATTTGTTTTGTTCTACCTTTTTACCATCTGTTAACTTACGCTGCATCTCTCGAGTTACCAGTTGCTTCACATTCGGTGAATTACGTAAAGAGGCTCTCAGGTCATGAAACAGATCAAATTCAATGCTCGTCACAGAATATCTGCTTCTTTCAGTCGAAGACGTGTTCATCGAATCAGCAGACTTACGAATCTGTGTGTTACTACTGGTGAAGCCATTGTTCACGAGAGACAACTCTTCAGCATCAAGAACACCTTAGCAATAACAGCCAAACATTTTAGTTGGTTGAACAAAGTATCTGCAAAATTATTAAAATTAAACTGGAAACTGTAAAAAAGATGAGACCTGGATCAGTATTAAAAGCGTTGTTCCAAGCAAAACTTGGACGAGCAGACATTTTTGAAGGAACTGTTTTGATGCAGTGCTTATGACGATTTACTTCAACATCAATCTCATTCTCGTCAATCTTTAAGCATCCAAACAATTCTTCAGGATCTAACACTCCTTTAACCAAAAATTGGAATATAAATGACTAAAGTTTTTTCGTAAGGTTTTAGATAATTCAGAAAATGGATTCAATATAGTGAGAAGAAACCAGGGTCAGTGAAGAAAGCAGTGTCCCAAGCCAAGCTTTTGCGATGATTCCATTTACTACTTTCTTCTTTAATCGGCTGCATATAATCAACCTTAACTCTTGATGAATCAGCTTCCTGAGAATCCATCGTTCTGTGTTCTGTTCTTGCCTTCTTAGTTTTGATTTTTGAAAAACAAAAACTTGGAAGTTGTAGGAATAAAATCCTTTATTACCATAAGAAAATTTAAAGAGACGAATTTCAAAATTTGTACTGATAATCGTGATTTAAGCATTTGATTGATTGCGGTAATATTCATTTAAAGTACTACTATATCTGAAACAATCAACTGCCTTAAATATGATTTATACACTTAGCTGGACAAACTTTTTATTGATTCAAATGGGTTCCTCATTTAACAAAGAGATCTTTAGAATATACATATAACTAAACCGGAAAAAGGTTTAATCAAATTCACAACAAAACAACCGAAATTAACAGTAAAAACCGATATAGTAGTAGATCAGCTCCAAATATAAACAACACACTGAACCCTAATTTCCCCTGCATTAGTTTAGAGAATTCTACGTTACACAACCATTTTAGAATCCAGCCACAACTAATTCATAAAACAAGTCAACAAAGAAAGATCAACAAGAACTGATAAAAGATATTCTACTTTTTATGGCTTTTAAATAAAGCATGTCTCACAATCATACTATCATCTGTTGTTAAAGTTGGATAAAGAACATACATGCATATAGATTACACTCTCCATTTTTTGTCCTAAGCCGGTGTGATAAAGAGAGGAAATACTTGATCATTTGCAGTTCTTCTTTTTGTCCTAAGTAAGGAATCCTTGTACTTCTTTCACCAGGTCTGTGATTAAAGCAAGATGGTCAGGCCAGAGCTGGAAAACATTACAAAAGGCTATAAAATTGTATCTGTAATTGTCAAAACCATACCGGCATTTCTTCAGCAGAAACACCCCCACCAGCGTCTCTATTAGATCCATCTGCGTTCTTTCCTGATCCCTTATTATCGCCCTGTCATTATTTCATAACAAAATGTAAGACTCCAATGGGCAAGACTTTCTTGAAGACATTTTTATTAAAGTGTAGAAATGGGGTTTGTGATTCATTTACCTCCAACTGCATCAGCAACCATACCAAGGGAATGAAAAGAAATGAATTAGTTTCACCATGTTATTGCTTGATTTATAATGTGAGTGAACAGAAATAACAGAGAGAGAAAAAGTAGCAAAATGTCTATGCATGTGAGTTGATCTAGATTTACCTCCCTTGCTTCAACATGTTGGAAAACAAAGAACATTATAAAGAGAATCGCAAGAACTTCTATCATGACGAGACCAATGTTACTCAACACCATAAACATAAAGGATTTAAAAAAGTATGATTACAGAGTCAAAGCAACCTACCTCCCTGTACCTCGCTAGGTATATCTTTAGGGGTTCCAGGTAATCCTCAAATCCTAAAGTTGCCATTGCCCACAACAAATCATCACCATTCACAGTTTTCCTCTTCTCTTTCTGACACTTATCACTGGCCCTGATTAGCAAAAGAAATTCACAGTGGCCATTAGAAACATAAAGGATACCACTCAACGTCGACAAAAAGAAAAAAGGAGAAAAGGATTGTAGTCAATTGATCATTACAATCCACACATGGAGATTAAACTAGCAAAAAGTCGATATGATTTGGTTTTGATAGAGTTCAGATATAACAAAGTAAATTACCTGCAACAGGGTCTATGGAAAAGCTATTAGCTTCAGGTAACCCATAACTACGATGGTTGACTAACATTGTGCCCAAAAATAAAATTTTTGTTAAGACTTTCTTAGCTAAAACCAATCGCTTGCTAGTTCATGAAAACGACTACTCACATAGTCAATTCTTTCACCAAACGACGAATAAAATGCAAAATTGGGTATAGAAATATGACGAGGAAAAAAAGAAGGCTAATTTTCCTGGGAAATTAAAGAGATTGATAAGAGTCTCGAAGAAACATACTCGCTAGTGATGAAACTGATGAACTCAGAGACGCATTCCTGAACAGTATCCTTAGCATCTTTTCCGATCTTTCCATTGGGAGGCAACGCCTTCTTCATGATCCTACTGATATTAGCTATAGGAAGGTATCGGTCCTGCTCCCTAACTGAGCCGCCGCTTTCTCCGCCATCACCGGCCGGACTCGAAGGTGTATCCGCCATTTTTAACTCTGCAAGCTCACACGAAATATACAATCATTGTTTGAAATAGAGAGATGGTGGAGATGAAGTAGGTAACAAAACGGAAATCGAAAATGACGTACAGATTCGGATAGAGGAAACCCTAGAAATCGGAATTGGTGATAGTTAGGGCTTTAGAGAAATCAATCGAATTTCCACAATTGGAGATTTATCGGAGTAGAAGCGCAGCTTTTTGAGCGGCTGCTGTAAATAAGATACGATTACACGTTTCCTTAGTTATTGCAGCTGTTGTTTACTTTTGCAAAAATTTCACTTGAGTTCATGACAACTTACAGAATCACAAATGTATAAGAAATTATATAAATAATTCATTTACGTTAGTTTAAGAAAAAAACTATTAAAATTGCATACATGTAGGTGAGTTATCCTCATTCTATAGGTGAGTTATCCTCGTTCTAGTGGTTAGAATGATCCAGCTAATGACTCAGAGTACAGTAGTTTGATTCCTCCCCACTACACTAGTAGAATTAAAAAGAATTTTAGGGTGTGGACTAAACTATAGATCAGGCTTGTTGATCCAATTGTTGACAAAAAAAAAATTACATTCTAAATATGTAATTTAAAACAATTATCAGTTAAGCAATTCCTCTCAGATACAACAATCAACACAACTCTTTTTAGCTTTGTCGTCATTGCCGGTGCTGCACTTGGCCGCCAACAACGACCTTTTCTCTCGTTCTTGCATTGTCTATTCTCTTCCAACGTTAGTTGCTTCTTATTTTTGCTTTCCTTTTATGTACCCGACGGTGAAGTTCAAAATCATTTCATTGATTCTAGATTTGGAGTGACGGAGCCACCGTCTCTCCACCGAGAGTTTCCAATGAAGTAGAGCAAGCCACCGATATCGGCCTTCCGCTTTACACTCGTTTCCGTCCAATTACTTAGATCCACTGACCTCCAAATCTCCTGAAGAACCTTCGTGGTGAGCTCGATCCACTTTGGAGTTGCAAGGTAAACTCTTCGACCTTCTCTCGTCAAGTCTATGGCGAGAATTTTCATTCATACGGTCCTTTTCGTCAAGACTTCACGAGCATTTCAAGCGAGCCATTTGTAGCATCGGTCTTAGCCGAATCCGCTACTCCGACATCACCCCTTTGCCGAGACCTTGTCTATACAGTCTGAGATCTACCAAGTTTATCCAGGTTTTGGCCTCAGATCGAAGTTTGACAACCCTCGCTCTCTGCCATCCAAAACTTTGCGGATCTGATAAACGTCTTTCAAACTCCGAATTAGTCGACTTGAAGGCAGCGAGGAGTCCCCTTGTCATGGAAGCCACCAGAAATAGAAAAGCAGGAGTCTCTTCTCGGGAATCTTCGAGCTGGTCGTACCGAAGTTCTTCCAGATCCGGTGAGCTTCGCTCCGGCGGCGACGTTCCTTCTAGCAAAACTCTAAAATTTGGCTGCCTAGGATTTGGGCCATGAGCCACTTTTTCGCTTATGTTTCAATTTGGGCCTATTGGACCTATTTTATCCACTTCGTCTCCATGGATTAGAGAGTTCTATCAAGCCCATTAGGCTTCTTATCTTTAATTTCCAAATTTTTAATATGTACCGTATTGAGGTTTTTGTATTTCGGACCTTCTACTAATGAATGAAATACTTCCTTTGACCAAAAAAAAGAAAATTGCATACATATATATATATATATACTAATTTTATTTATTTCACTAAAATACACAAAATATATCCATTATTCCAAAAAGAAAACATTATGATTGAAAACCCATACATGACAGTCACCATCCTTCTGGTATGGGTTTTCTATTTCATGATTCTAGTGGCATGTTGTTGTATTGTGGGATGGGTAAGTTCCAAGTTAGGAATACAGTTGAAGAAGGAGAAACTACATCATTGATTTAGGCATTACAAACGGATGCAGCCCAAGGTTATTCACATTTTATTTTTATAGGAGATAGTTCGATAGTGCTACATATAATACGCAGTTTAATCTCTGCCTGCCCAAATATGTGGAAACAATCAATGCGTGGAAACCCCAATTTCAAGCTGAATGATTCGATCAAGTTATGAGGAATCAAAATACATGTGCTGATTTTTTAGCCAAATAAATACTTACAGAAATGCGAGACTATGGTATTGATTGGCAAAGCTTTTTATTGAGTATAATGTTTTTGTAGAAATCAATTATATTTGAGAAATTTTAAATAGATAAATATGATTGGTTCCTACAAAAGCATTATGCTCAACAAAAAGTCTTACCAATCAAGACCTATATGTTACAGGACTTTTGTCCTCTGTTTTTATCTTCACCTATTCCGTATGACAATTTGCAACATGCATAATAAATTCTATCTTTGACAGAAAAAAAAATTATGGTTGTTGTACTTAGGGATGCTAAAATGGGTTAATCATTTAAAAAAGAAGAGATAGAGTAAAAAAGAGAGAGTAAAAAGAGGAGAGATAGTAAAAAAGAGGAGAGAGTAAAAAAAGAGAGAAAGAGTAAAAAAGAGGAGAGAGAGTAAAAAAGGAGAGAGAGTATAAAAAGAAGAGATAGAGTAAAAAAGAGAGAGTAAAAAAGAGGAGAGAGTAAAAAAAAAGAGAGAGTAAAAAAGAGGAGAGAGAGTAAAAAAGAGGAGAGAGAGTAAAAACGAGAAAGATAGTAAAAAAGAGGAGAGAGAGTAAAAAGAAGAAAGAGAGTAAAAAGAGGTGAGAGAATAAAAAGAGGAGAGAGAGTAAAAAGAGGAGAGAGAGTAAAAATGAGGAGAGAGAGTAAAAAAGAGGAGAGAGAGTAAAAAGAGGAGAGAGAGTAAAAAAGAAGAGAGATAGTAAAAAAGAGGAGAGAGAGTAAAAAAAGAGGAGAGAGAGTAAAAAGAGGAGAGAGAGTAAAAAAGAGGAGAGAGAGTACAAAAGAAGAGAGAGAGTACAAAAGAAGAGAGAGAGTAAAAAAGAAGAGAGAGAGTACAAAAGAAGAGAGAGAGTAAAAAGAGGAGGTATTGTAAAAAAGAGGAGAGAGAGTAAAAAAGTAGAGAGAATAAAAAAAGAAGAGAGTGTAAAAAAGGAGACTAAAAAAGAGGAGAGAGTAAAAAAAGGAGAAACAATAAAAAATATGAGAGAGTAAATATTACAAACTACAAAATACAAACAAATTTATATATAAAGAACAATAAATAGGTACCCATAAAAAGTTTATATTATTTTGGGTTTTATATGGGTAGTCTTAATAAAACTTCAATTTTATTGGGTTTTTTCTAATTTGGGGTTTTTTTGACGGGTTTATTTAGGGTTGGACTCGGACCAAGTTTTTTTACCCATTTTAACATGCCTATTTGTACTCATGGAGTTTGCTTCAACAAGATATTCATTTTGGATATTTGGAACCTCTATTGGTTCACCAAAATCTTCCTCCTCGAAGTCTCTATAAGTCTTGAGTTGGGTATTTATCCCAATGATTTACTCAATATAGTAAAAATACAATAAATAGAACCAATTCAAAGGCTAATTCTACTTATTTACCACTTCCGGGTCGAGGACCGTGGACTAAGATTGGTTAGCCCAAAAATGGTCGGCAGAGCCAGTCCGTTTAGGACACCATTCTAAAGAAGAGAGTGGAGGTGTTTAGTTGCCAAGATAGCGATAAATACTAATCTAAAGTAACCTATAATTCTAGTTTGACATACCTAAAAGCCTGAAACACATAAACAAAAGCCCTTTGATCGTTTTGTCACCTAGCATTTGGTACACTTGATTTTTATAATCTATTTATTCCATACTAATCAGATATTTAAACAAACATTTAACCTTTCATAGGTACACAACTTTGTTCACTTTTGGTCCAACTTCATTCTTCATGTCTTATTCTGTTAGACGTCAAAATCCAAAACCCATGATTAGTTAAAACTGTTGGAGATGGACTCAGACGATATATTGTAACCAAGCACAACTATTTACTACCGTATATCGAAAAAACCATCTCAGTCTTGTGGCTTATCTTTCTTGCTGCACAATTCCAATGCGGGAGTTTCATAAGGATTGTAATTGGTACGAACATATGGTTTCACCTGTTGTTCAAGCAAACGATTGGATAGGGCAATATTTTGTTGAAAAGGCGCCTTGGTCGAGTTTTTCAATCCAATATTGCTAACTGGATTCATATTTAAAGGAACAACACTGCTGTTTGCAAAGTTGTTCTCTATTCTCTGATTTGGAATCATACCGGTGATAGTTGAGTCTGCTGGATTCAGAGTGTGATTTGTCTGTGAAGAATCTGTCAGTGAGTTATTGATTGGTATGCTTTTTGGTCTTCCCAAAAGTAAAGGGTGCATTCCTGTTACTCCTTTCACAGTATCCTCAGCCAACTTCACCTACACAAGTTTAATCAGAGCAAAGAAATTTAGGAAAATATGAAAGATCATAAATTGGAATGCAGATCTAAACATTGGGAGTCTTCACAGAGAGATTCTCAACTTCTGTTACAATAAAATTTACACCTTTGTTCTTAGTGTTTCGATATCAGCTTTTAAGATTCTGTTATCAACAGCAGCTGTATCAAACTTATGTTTCATGTCTCTAAGACGATTAAGTAAAGTTGTATGCTCAGCTCGTAATTGGCCAACCTACAGAAAAGTAAAAAAGTTTGGTATAAATCCTTGGAAAAGTGCCAAACATAACCTAACAACGACTACTGCAAGGCAGAACCTGCGCATCAAGTTCATTCATTTGTTCTTGCTTTCTTCTTCTAGAACGCCTAGCAGATTCTCGGTTTGAAAGCTTCCTGAGGAATTAACAACAACTACCAAGTCAGGAAGGCCTTAAGAAGAGATAGAGATTACTACTTTCGTCTTAGTAACCACCTACTCCTTATCAATGTAACACTTAACCTCCATTATAGCATTATAACATCTGAATAGAATGGTAAAGACAAAGTTAAACACTTCTAATGGAATTAACAAATCACGACATGTACCTCCTAATGCGTTTTAAATCAGCAGGATCAGCATTCTCTGTTGTTTCTGTGTCTCCTTCAAATTCTTCATCATCAGAATAATCTCGCGATGAAACACTGGTAGCTTTTCTGATCTGAATATCTGGTTTAATCCGTGTGTTTACTGAGGGAGCAGTGCTAACGGATGGAATTTGTGTCTCAACAGGACCTACTTGGTGAACAAAAAATGAAAAAGGATCCTTTTTTCATTAACTGGAGGTCATGTTAAAGCTAAAGAATTCAGGCACAATGTTACAAACAGATAGTAGCATTTAGCAGAGTTGAGTTTAATAGGTGTGCAACCACAACGGAAATAGATGTAAAGATGAAAAACCAAACAAAGGCCATACTTAACAAAACTACAATGAAAACTAAGACATAATTAATAAGAATGTGACTCTTAATGCTTATATCTAGACATTCCTTCACCAGACTAAGATTATACAGTGTAATCAGAGAAGTCACTATCGTCTACTCACAGAAACATAGAGTGACAACGAGGCTTCCCCTTTCCGAGTACTCTTAAGTATGAAACTCAAAACAAATGAAACTACTATTATACAAGTAAGCAATAATGTTAAAACAAAAACGAACCTTGAGTTTGAGATCCAATTGAAGAAGGCTGCTTTTGATTACCAGATGAGGCACTCGAATCCTCAGCCTTCACATTTGCTTCCACCTGCTGGAGAATCAATTTACCAAACAGCATCAAAAGAACTTTTCTACTATGAGTTCCATCCAAATAAAAAATACAAAAAGGATAAGGATCAAAGACGAACGCGAAGTGCAACAGCAGCGCAAGCGAGATGAAGTTTGCTCTTGAGAATGGCTTGATATTGACTAGGATCAATCTCAGTATTAAGTTGTGGCTTCTGTATCTCGACGACATTAGCGATAAAAGATGCATCAGCTTCTTGTGGTCTCGAAACGGACGGCTCAGATTGAAGCTGCGGAGATGACAGTCCGATTACGTTATCTGTCGCCGAAGATGAGGAAAAAGGACTCCCAGAAGAAACGGAAATCTCTTCAAGCAGCCTCTGAAACGACCACTCGGATTGACTTTTAGTCATCCGAGACTGAGTCGGAGTCGACGCAGGAGATGGCCAGAGAGAATCATCGATGGAGAAATTACAATTCATCTTCGCTAATCATCTAAAGTGTCCTGAGATTTTCGTCTTTCGTTATATCTCTCTCCTCTGGAATGTTCCAAGTGGATACGAGTCACAACAGGGACCCTGCCTAATAATCAAAATACACGTGGCACTTTACTATTGGAACTTTTGTAGAAACAAAAAATAAGGACAAAACATGGGCCCATAGAATCGGTGTGTCCGGATAAGGTGTTTCCGTTTACAGACGGAATACGGAAGGTGTACAGAACATCGGATCAAGAACGATAAACTAGACGTGGGCATAAATACCAAAATCAAATCGAATTAAACCAAACCGGATATAGAAATTTGGTTTGGTTTGATCCCATCAAATAACAATTCTATAATATTATTATCTATGATTTTTACTTATCCTAATTAACTAATTTTACTTACAATACCTAATAATCATAATACTCACATAACTTCTGACTCTAATCAAATATATCAAGTGGTTTTATTTGGGTGTTTTGTTACTTTTGTTTCAAAAAAATCTCTGATAGAAAACGAAAATTATTTTGGGTCTAATTTGTTTCATACTTCAAGTATCTATTTAAAATCAAAACTGAAGAAATTTAACTGAATTTTATTCGATTTCTATATAATTACCATATTTCTAAAACCTTAAAAACAAACATCAACCAAATAGAATAATTGAAGGTCCAAGGATATACAGTTTTATGATATTAGAAACGTTTTGATATAATGTAACACGTAAACGAAATGCAGTCATTTAACAAAAAAGCAAAAAAAAACAATAAACCAAAACAAAAGACGAAATCCAGTCGGCGTTGGGAATATTCGTTTCACCTTTCCTTAGAAACCTCATCTTGTTCTTGATAAGGTTTGAATATCGATTATAAAATTTATAACTTCAAAGATTTACAAAATAAGATCAAAAAGGTCAGATCTTTTACCGAACAAAATTAATAATGTCAAAGGAGGAGTTTTTAAAAGCTAGTTCGTCAAAGTTAAGACTTTCAAATCTACAACCTCATCGATGACACGACTCCAACATCCACGTATCCGATTCTATAAATAGGACTAACATTTTCCAAAGATGAGCATAACAAATACATATCACATTTTACCAAAAGAACAAAAAAAATCCAAATACATCACAATTACAAAGCTAAAAGAGGAAAGAAAAATGTCGTCCGAATGTCCTGGTAAGTTTTATATTTATGTAGTTCGTTATTATCACGATTTCAATTAATTTTCTTACATAATTCATTTTGTTTTGATTTATACATACTAAATGATTTTATAATACCAAATGTAAATGGTAAACCGATCTAACGTGATATATATATACACAGGTACAGGGAAGAACTCGTGGCCGGAGTTAGAGGGAACAAATGGAGACTATGCAGCTTCGGTGATTGAGAGAGAGAACTCTAACGTTAATGCTGTCGTCATTTTGGTTGGAAGCCCAGCGACTACAGACATTAGGTGTGACCGGGTCAGGGTTTGGGTTGATCGTAACCGTATCGTCGTCGGAACACCAACAATCGGCTAGACAATTTTTTATCAGCATTATACGTGTATATATATATATATATATGAATAAATAAAACTATAGCCGGTTCTTCCTTCGTTGGTTCTCACTAAAATAATCGTTTGTTTGAATAATTTCTGGTTGTATGTGTCTGATTGCAAGCAAATTGAAATAAATAAGTGTCTAAAACTTATATATAATAAGTAAAAGATAACGAACCAAGTAACGACATACACAAGGGACAGAAATAATTGAAGAAATTATCTATCTCTGCCACAGAAATCGAGGCACCTCCCTCTATGCTTTCTTCCGGCGCCGGCAACGCCACAGAAGATGGCTTCTGCCGGCGTCGGGACTTTAGTTCATGTGCAATGCTCTCTTATTTCTTTTTTTCATTTTGTCCTCTTTCTCTTCCCCCCTCTTATTCAGTTAAAGCTTTAGTCGGTGATGATTCATTCTGGAACTCTATCTTCCGAGGACGAGGATACCTCCAATATGGTCATCACCACAGTGTTGCCTCTCTGGATAAGCTCCTGTTCTGGTCTACAAGTTTTCAAACTTTTCCGGTGGTTTTAATTAATCACCGAGATCTCTACTTCCACCGTTCATCTTCCAGTGGCACCTCTTACCTTCGGATTCAAGCTCGGCTATACGTCTGTGATGTACTATGGGTCCCTGCCACTCCATCTCCTCCACCCCTATGTCACCGGACATATGACTTACCCGTTTGTGGATGGTGCTCGATGACCATCATTTCTGATTTTGCCGGATCTGAGTCTCATGTTCCTCCTCGGCAAGTCAATGACGATCTCCACAGCTCCAGCAGCCTCGCCGACGTTCCAAGAGACCAAGGCGGCACTGTCAAGTTCAGATCTAGGGTTTGTTGGTTCTTTTGGGACTCACACATTTTTTCTGCTATTGGACCGGGTAAATGGGCATGTGCTATAATTAGGTATTCTCTAAAATTTTCTTTAATCTCTATAATGAAATGGGCTTTTGAGGAGAAGAACATTTTATTAATGGGCTGTAGAGAACTTTTATTTGGATACTATTGGACTGTAAGCCTTTTATTTGGATTATGCTTTCTTTGTAAAATTATCGATCTAATCTCCTATGTTAAGGAGAATCTTCTTTTAAGCTCAAGACCAATGGTTCAAGGAGCTCCCCTTAGTGTTCGACTGCCTTTTATGGCAACTGAACCAGGATCGTTTCAAGATCTTTTTCAGATTGAAGAACGTACATCCATCTTCTATCCGAACTTTCCAGAGTGTTTAAGATACTCTACCTCGATATGTTTTTTCTCTGCTTAATTCTGCTATTTTTAGCTCTCTTGAGCCTTGTGTAATCTTTCATTACGTTATTGTAATGTTTGAACCCTATATTTAATGAAAGAAGTAAGTTGTTTGCCAAAAAAAAAGAAGTAAAAGATAACAAAAGTCTTCCGGTTTTTGTAGACCATTTTTCAAACATGCACATGGTGGACCAATAATTTAAAGTATTTAATTGAAATGGGTCTTTAGGTCTTATATAGGAATTGATTTGGTTGTATAAAACATGTCATTTATCTCACATTAAAAATTAAAAGTATGGATTATAATTGCATAGTATATATTGAGGAATGTTTATGTAAACCAAAATTAAATTAATTTAATTTGGTTTGGTTAAATTTAAGTTTGGTTCAATATAACTGATGGTCGAATGGTGTGGTTAAGGAGGAGAAAAGATCTTCTTCTCCAAAAACTGAAAGACCGAGTCTTGTGGAGTTTGAATTGATCTTCTCTATCTTCCCCTGTATTCGCGGTCTCCACCCACTTCTTCGATTCTAATGTTGACTCGCCTGTTTTGGTGGACTAGCTCAATAACGAGATCTTTTCTATCTCTATATATACGATCATAACTCAGCTAAATCACTAACGTTGTTTTACACACAAAACTTAAAAGCTCATTCCCCTGCAAACCAAGTAAGTACTCAAGTGATTATGAAATCAATACATTATCGGTTTTTTCTTGGTATTCGATTATCATTGTCAACCGTCACACTACGGTTGATAATTCGAGTTAAGGAAAGAGATTGTTCAGTTTCGACTCCGATTACTTTCCTTAGCAACGTACATTCGGCAATTCATTCACAATTTGTCCGTAGTTCCCATTTTTGGGTTCTACAGCACACACACACTACATGAAAAATGAGTTTTTTTAGCGGCCGAAAAACACTATAATATGCAAATCTAGTAGATTATTAAATTTTAAAAAATAACCAACTAATTGATATGCAAATCTACATAATAAAATACCGTGTGTACATGTCTCTGATAACTTAGTCGGCGACGAGTCTGCAAATAAAATATTGCAACTGTTATATGTTGTTTTATATAAGTCGACGACATCGACCTATCCGTTTCTATAAATGGGACTGAAATTCCTAAATCCTAAAGATGAGCATAGCAAACACATAACAACTACAAAGATTAACGAGTGAAGAAAAATGACGTTCGAATGCCCTGGTAATTTTTGTTCCTTATTCGGTATCATCACGACTTCAATTGATTCTCAAATCATAAAAATGTTGTTCATAAAAAATCAATTTATTCTTTCTCTTTCTTTCATAAAATTATTTAGAAGTCCATATTGTTGAGGTTATATATGTTATGGTCAAGGTCAAGCCATAGTGATCTTTGAGATTTGTAAATGATTAACCTATCTAACGTGACCACAGGGAAAAACTCCTGGCCGGTGCTAATGGGAACAAATGGAAACGATGCTGTTTCGGTAATAAAAAGTCAAAACTCAAATGTTACAAACGCTTCTCTGCTTTTGTTTGGAAGCCCAATGACCCAAGACTTCAGGTGTGACCAAGTCAGAATTGTAGTTGATACAAATCGTATCATTGTCGCATCCCCTACCATTGGATAAATTTATATAAAATATTAGATAAGGATTCGTGCCATGCACGAATTTAAATTATAGTTTTGGTTTTTATTGTATCCTATTTTTTAAATTATAGAACAGATAATCTTGTCCGATGTGCAATATATGCATCTCGGGATCATCAATTTGTAAACTATTACCTGTAAATATGGATATTTGAATTATTAATATAGAATAATTGATAAAATAAAATAAAAACAATAACGTTCTAAAAAAATATATAAAAATTATAAGTTAAACTAATGTTTACATATCTCAAATTATAATTTATTTGCAGATTTATAAGCAAATACATTTTTACTTATATTCTTATAAAAATCTAATATTATTTTATTTATAAGAAGTATGAGATAAATATAAGTGATTATTTTTAATTTATAATTATAAATAAATATAATTATTTACAATCTTCTTTATGTTAGTATTGTGAATATAGATACATATTTTGTGGTAAATATAAACATTTAAGAAAAGATATATTTAAAAAAATATAAAATAGTACAAAATTGAGAAACTTTATACTTAACACGTGAAAGAATCTTGTTACTGACTAACTCTAAGATCCAACTTTATATAATAAGATATGATTAAGATTTTATTTTTCAAAACAAAATATAAATACAAAACAATTTTTAACTGTTAGATTTGACATTTATAACAATCTCGTTGATTAGTAACTTTTGAACTCAACTTTATATAAAAGGATTTGATTTTATCTTTTTTGTATAAAATATAAATATATAATAATTTTTGATTGTTGATTTGAAATATGTAACAATCTCGTTGATTTGTAACTTTTGAAACTCAACTTTATATAATAAGATTAAGATTTGATTTTCTCTATTTTAAAATAAAATATAAACACAGAATAAATTTTTATTGTTGGATTTGACATGTAGAACAATCATGTTGATTAGTAACTTTTGAAAATCAACTTTACATCATACAATTAGGATTTGATTTTATATTTCTTTTAATAAAAATATATATATACAGAATAATTTTTAATTGTTGGACTTGACACATGGAACAATCTCGTTGATTAGTAATTTTTGAAACCTATATATAATAGGATTTGATTTTATCCTTTCTAATAAAATAAAAATACTAAATAATTTTTGACCGTTTGATTTAACATGTAGAACAATCTTGTTAATTTGTAACTTTTGAAATTAACCTTTAATAAAATATAAATATAGAATATTTTTTGATCTTTTAATTTGACATTTAGAACAATCTCGTTGATTTATAACTTTTAAAACTAAACTTTATATAATAGGATTAGTAACTTTTAAAACTCAACTTTATATAATAGGACTTATTTTAAATTAGGGTTTCTATTTAGATTATGAATTTTTTTAAGGTTAAGATTATGTATATAGATAGATAGATATTATTCAAAATATCATATATATATATATATAATTTTTAATATCATGTTTTTCTTTGTTATATATTTATGATTATTTTATTTTATTTTGAAATAATAAATTCAAATTATTATTTACAATTATTATAAATAAAGATAAATTTAAAATAGGTATTTAATGATAGAGCTAAATAAAAAATTCTATTTAAAATTTTTTATCTATTTTATTAAAATAAATAAATACAAGAAATTTATTGTCGTTGAATTTTGACACGTGGAATCATCTTGCTAATGAGTAACTTTAACACCTAACATTATATAATAAGATAAGAATAAAAATTTACATTGTTAATTTTGAAAATTATATTCTGTTAGGACTTTATTGTTAAGAATATATAAAGATTTGTTTTATATGAAAATTTATTTTCAATTATTTTGTTAAATATAATATTATTTAATTTTATATTTAGTATGAAATAAATATTTATTTAATATTCTTATTTTAAACTATAAATAAAATAACTATCTATGATCCATTTTATGTTATGATTGTGGATAGAAATAAATATTTTGTGACTAAAAAGTATTTTTAAAAATCTGTCTTAAAGTATATTTATCTTCTTCTTTTTAATATATAAATACAGAAAAAAAATTTGATTGTTGGATCTTACATGTAAAACAATCTTATTAATGAGTAACTTATAAATATTCTACTTTATATAATAAGATATGATCATATGCAATTCATTCTAAAAATTGATAAACACTTATTTTAATAATTTACTCGTTTATTGATGCAACCAATAGGAAAATATTCTTGAAAGCTTTTGAGATTCCTAATGAATAAGTAATGTTTTTGTCGTTATGAAATTGTCTACCTGTGTGTTTATATAGAGACTAATTCTAAGAATCCTTTTTATGTGAGGATTAGGAATTAAGATAGATATTTACAAATAATATAGGATATCAAAATATTTATAAGATTTGAAATATTTTATCTTAAGATTTAAAATATTTTTTGTTAAGATTTATCTCAATTTAAAATTATTTTTAATTTTTCTTAAGTTATTATCAAAATTATATTTATTTAAAGACCAGTTTTATTTTGAATTTTTGAATTTTGTTTTTAAATTGTATACTTTTCTTCCTTTTTTTAAAAAACATAACTTCTCATATTAATATCTCTATTATAATAAAACCGTAGCAATAAAATTTTCTGCATCTTTGTAATAATATATTAAAGATTCTAAATCTCTATTGTAATAAAACCATAACAATAAGATTTTCTGTATCTTTGTAATAATATAATAAAGAAAATTAAAAAAATTATTAGTTGATTTGTTTTATTTAACTACCTTATCCATTTCTTATAATTTCAACTAATTTGTTTTGATAAAACATTTTTAATAGGCTCAATGATTATTTTATTTGTTTAAGATAAAAAAATCTATTAGAATAAGGAAAACTCATCGTTTATAAATCCTTAAAAGTAGGAGATATAGTTATAAAGATATCAAATACAATAACTATAAGAAAAATATTATATTTTATTTTAAAATAATATTTTTTTATTTTCTAATATATAGAGATTATATAAATTAAATAATATTACTAAAAAATCTTTTTATTGAATTTTATATAAAAATTCTATAATTTTCTAAAACTAAACGAAATAAGGAATAATGAATGTTTTGATAAAACTAATTGTTTAGAAACATATTCTGATTTTAATAAAATATATATGATTATTTTGTTTGGTTAGAAATATTTTTTTTAACAAAATAGTTTAATTTGATTTTAATAAAATAAAGATAGGTTCGATGATTTTATTTGGTTCAATAGTTAGTTCATTTGTTTGGAAACTAATATTTATCTCAATAATTCTTCAGTTCTAAAATATATGATGTTTAGGTTTTTCAGAAAAAAATAAAAAATTATTTAATATTTGACATTTCCAACTAAAAATATACTTTTAATTTATATAAAAATTATTTAGCCAATTAGAAATCAGTGTGTAAAATACAAATAATTAAAATAGGTTAAAAATAATAATAAATATTGCTTTAAAGATTGAAAACATCATATATTTTGGAGTAATTTTTCCTAAAACATCATATATATTTTGGAAGAGATGGAGTAGTTTGTTTTGATTTTGATAAAATAAAGATTAATTTGATTTCTATAGTTTTAATAGGTGTGATAGTTTTAATAGTTTTAATTGGTTTAATAGTTTTAAGTGATGAAATTCTGAGAATATAAAAAGTTAAATGTTACAAACATTAAATTTGAAAGGTATTAAGATTATTTTTTCATAAATATATTACAATAATTTTTAAATACAAGTTTAAATGCTTAAATGAACACATGACTTATATTTACCTAAATGAACATCTATCTACAAACATAAATGAATACATATTCAAAATCTTAAATAAACGCGGGATTGAAACTTAAATAAATACGAGTCTAAAAACCTACGTGAAGGTTGGTGAAAAATATAAATAACAAGAATCAAAAAGTTTATATGTAAAAATTATAATGAATTAAAACTTAAATCAATAGAGATAAATAGATACTTTTGTGTATAATACCGGTCATCATTGTAATTTAATTTTTAATATATCAAATATGTATAAAATTAATAAATTCATATATATATATATATACAAAACAAACCGTGAAGAAAACAAAAAGAAATCAAATATCACTTATAAATATTATAAATAAATAAAAATAGTTACAAATGTATAATAAGTTTTTACAAAAACATAACCAGTGCATAGCACGGAACATCATCTAGTCTAGTAATAAAAATTTTGTTAGGATACTAAATACTTTTTGTTTATTTGTTTATCTTAATTTCCTTTTTAGTTGATTTTTATCTCTTGTCATAGATTTATGATTATAATTATTTAGAATTTTTTAGGACATAAAAAGAGATTTATAATTTGTTTTTCTTATTTTCATTGTGAAAATATTTTCTTAAAGAATATACAGACTTTAAAAATTTACATTGTTAATTTATACAATAATATTCTATGAGGATTTTAATTTTAAGAATATAAAATATTTGTTTTATATGAAAATTCGTTTTTATTTATTTTTAAAATTTAATATTATTTAATTTTATACTTAGTATGAACTTAAAAATTTATAGGTATTCTTATTTAAAATTATTAATTAAAATAATTATTTACAATCCTTTTTATATTAAGATTAAGGATAGAGATAAATATTTTGTGATAAAGATAAATATTTTTAAAAAATTGTTTTAAAGTATCTTTATCTTCTTCTTTTTAATATATAAATATAGAAAAAACTGATCGTTGAATCTTACAAGTGGAACAATCCTGTAAATGAGTAACTTTGAAATATTTTACTTTATATAATAAGATTTGTTTTTCTTATTTTCATTGTGAAAATATTTTCTTAAAGAATATACATACTTTAAAATTTTACATTGTTAGTTTCGACAATAATATTCTATGAAGATTTTAATTTTAAGAATATAATATATTTGGTTTATATGAAAATTCATTTTTATTTATTTTTATAATGTAATA
>OVBA01004232.1:0-24306 GCA_900406435.1 Lepidium aucheri | reverse complement strand
GGGCAAAGAGATACGAGTCTCATTGCCAAAGTTCAAACAAACAATCCTAAACAAAATCCAATCTTTTAACGAATTAAAACTATCGTAAATAGCTGGGAAAAATTACAAGAATTGTTAATGAGCTTCAAATCAAGGACCATATTTCTAGAGATGAAACCCATATTAAACAATATAAAACTAATAATTTTGAAGAAGTACAACATTAAGAAGTATAAACATGATGTACGAGTTAAAAAGGAGAATCAACAGAATTCCACCGTAAACATTCAATAGTAGAACTGAATCCTTATTGTCGAATTCGGTTTACCCATAGATAATCAAGCCAAATACAAATATTTCAAAAAGGTTCTCAATCCAAACTCTAGAATTAGAAATATCAGCCTCAAATCACAAAGACAAATACAATCCCTAAATAGCAGACACAAAGACAATAAATAATAGTAAGAGAAACAAAAGAAGAATAAAAGAGAGAAACATAACATAATTTCTCGAATTCGATTACTGAATCTTTGCTCATGATTTTTCTAAATTGAAGATCAAATTTTGCAAATTGAGAGAAGAAAAAGTTAGAACTTTAATTACTTTTTGCTCACGTTCATCTCACCATATTGCAGACAACTATTTTTTCACCAAAACCGATTATATAATGTTTAATTTTTGTTGTCGTAATCGTTTCACAATTGCAAACGCATCTTCTTCATATCTTCTAATAATATTCTTATATCCAAAGCTTGCAGAGCAATGAAGATGGTGGGTCATCCAAGATCTCTTTTGGAAATCAAATATATTTTTCTAGGGGTTACTTTGGTCTTCTCCTCATATGGTCCTACTACCATTTACTTAATTTCAAAAATCACATGTTAGATACTTAATTAGTTTTGGTATTTATGATAGTTACTATAATTTCTCTTTTTGATTTGTATATTTTTTTCTAAAAATTTTCATATCACAAATGCTATAATAATCTACTCTTATTACCTTTATTACATTAAATACTAAAAAAAAAATCTACAAAATTTGTTTGTTTTGCTAAAACAATATGATAGTTACTCACTATTAAAGAATTAGCTTTCTAAGAATAAGATTCTTTGGTAGAGGTCGTTGGTCATATTCTTTGTTGTTTTTAATCTTATTCAAAAAGGAAAAAAAACAAAGAATATAATCAACAAATCAGAAGAACAAAGGAAATTTCAAAATCGATTCAGAATAAGAACTTTAAATTAAAATCTACTATAGCTAAATTTACAAGTTCATCTACTCATATAATCATATTCAAGGAAAAGTCTAGCAGAGAAAGACTACGAGCTGCTTATGGAATAGGGTTCAAAAAGGTCGTGAGTCGTTCATTTGCAGATTATGGTTTGAAATATTGAGATGTGGCGATGTTCTAACGAATCGTGAGACGTGCATAATATAAATTATAAAAACTTGCTTAATTTGAGTTTCAACTGACTACGTGTATAAATAAAATAATCATTAAACAAAATATTTTTTAAACTTTTACTCATTTTAACTACATTTTTATTACCACGAAGTACAAAAAAGAATTAAAAAATATTGGAAATATTTATAGCAACAATATACTTTACTTAATATATCTATTTTTTAAAACAAATATATTACTACATAATTTTTATAACTCTAATATATACTTGCAAATAAAAAACTTGGATAAAAAAAGTAATAATTTTGACCAAAAAATACAAAGTAATACCATTATAATTTTTCAAAAATCTAAGATTACAGAAATTAAGCAAATCTAAATTATAATCAAATCTAAATAGAATATTACGACTTATTCAACTCAACCAGAAAATATTGTCCAACATATTCTTTTCTATGCAAGAACCTAGATGAGACCATTATTATTATTATTATTATTATTATTATTATTATTATTATTATTATTATTATTATTATTATTATTATTATTATTATGTTTAATAATATAAGGAACAATATATAGTTCAAATATGCAAAATCCATATGTAACTATCTCAGTTAAAGCTGTACAGTAAGAATTAGTATAAAATATAATTGATTGAGGTTGATTTGTAATTTATAAACTATGTTGTTATTAAAAAAATGATAGTTATACAAAATAACAATAATATTAACACCAATAAAAATATTAAATATGCAATCTTCCTATGTTACTATATATAATTAACACAAATGTAACTACGATTATGTAAATAATAAAAAAATTTCCACCAACTACAACTATTTATTCCTTGTCTCAATTATGAATTAGTTTTCCAGCAAAATATTTCTCATTCAAAGCATATTTTAAATTTTTAAGAGTGAGGAATATCTAGTTATATAATAAATCAAATATTAAACAAATCATAAAACGTCAAGAAGTAGGTGGCCCAGTTGGCTTGCCCCTGATCTAGCTAGGTACTAGGTGGGGGTTCAAATCCCGCCAGCTCCAGTGAGAGTAATTTGGCTATGGATCGAGCCTTTGTCGATCCCACTAGTAAAATGAATGAGTAAGGTTGAAAAAAAAAAACAAATCATAAAACCAAATCTATAAAAAACAGATTATAACAACCATTTAAATAAATGCTTAAACAACTTAAAAACAAAATAAAAGCCCATGTTACTAGCACCATTAATTATCATTCTAATCTAATAATAAAGAAATAGAAAATCAAGTGTGGTTTGCTTGCTATATTTCATTTGGGGGAGGCAACATCCCCACAAACAGCCAAAAACAAATTTATCCTCAAAAATAAAATAAGGAAGATAACATTATTGCGTAGCAGAGCATCATAATTTAACGGCAACTTAGTGTTCGAACAGTATTTAGAATAGAGTGTTATAAATCAATTTCAAATTAAAAGAAGAGGAAAGATGTGTACAGATTCTTGATTAAATTAGGAGAAGATCAAAGAGATAGTTGAGTAAGAAAAAACCATATTGAGTTTTTATTATAAACTCCAAAGTGCTAAAAAGTGGATCATTTCTCAAAAGTTTATGCCCTTATTTATAGATTATAGAGACAGTTACAATCTTTTGAAAATATTAAAGATTATATTTGTTTAGATTAGCAGATAAATGGAAAGATTCTTGATAGATTTTCGGAAGTTCTCCTTATCCGAATTAATAAAACGTCATTTTCTTTTCGACGACGAGTTGCAACTCTTCTCGTTCAGTGATCGGTCGAATAGGGATCGTTCCGAGTTTTCCATCGAGAGCCAAGATGACTCTTTAGCCAAGCTCACAACTTAATGGTTTTTCAGTTATCAATTGTTCTTGTGGATCGAAGTAGGATCTCGGAACCACCTCCAATAATTATCCCCCCAGACTCGGAAAATTGTGTTAAATTTCTAAGTTGGTAAGTTACCTTCTTTAGGAATCTTCGGTCCATGTGTCAAACATTGATTGAGCGATTAGGGTGGTTTGACAGTCTATTAGTAGGTCATCATTGCACAACGATTTGGTTTACGGTAAAATTTGTATAATTACCCCTTTTTGTTTCTTTATTTTGTAACCTTCATCCGAGTTGCAAAGGTAACTTCTCTCTCTACATCCTTTCTCTCTCTTCTTATGCCGAGACGTCTTTAATTTTTTTTAAGTTATTATTTTTTAAGTTTGTTCCGTCACAATGGGAAGGAATAGAATAGAATTGACTTCTGAGTCGGCATCCGAGAGTTCTCGGACTATTACTTCCTTGTCATATGGAGGGGTTGGCAGCCTGAAGTTGATCTCCTTGCTAGAGGTATCAATGCTGTGCGGGACTCAGAGGTTTTTGGCGAGGATATTATTATCCAGGTGAGAGGCGATAACTTGGGAGTCCCTCCTTGTACTATCTCTATCTCATCTCTCCCACCTGATCAACAAAGAGATAGATGGATTGATTATCTCGACGTCGGTCCTTCGGTAATCACTCAAGCGAAATAGGATAGGGTTATCGAATTCTATCCAACAATGAGGGATGTCGATGTCCATATTCTCGGTCCTGATAGAGACCATGGATCCATCCGGATGGCTTTATTACTGCTTATGAATGGTGGTTCAGGGAAGCAAGGATGTGGCTTCCTATTATGGATCTCCTTTTCAAGTACTGTGACGTTTGGGATATCGCATTATGTCAACTCGGGGTTGCTGGGATAATGAACATTCTGGTGCATTGATTCTTGGAGTCGAGTCATGGGTTCAGGTTCATACATGCTTTTTCGAGGGCATCTCGACCTTCTGCCAGTCCAAACCTCCTAAAGGGACTTTCTCTGTCAAGGCAGCAGTGGAGTGTTGATTTTTAGATGGCGTTCCTTCCAAGATATCGAATTGGAAGAATCATTACTTTTTTGTCTGTTGTGATGCACACCTCATTGCTAATGTTAACGTGCATTTTAGAATTGGTTGGAAGAAGAAACCTGGTAGATTTCAGGCATCTTAGTAATTTTCCCTTTTGACTTTTCAACTAGTATACTTACTATTTTCACGCATTTTTTTGCGGTGTTACCTTCTTCTAATCGCCCCCTAGATTCCAACCATGACAAACTAGTAGCTCGGCTTTGCAGAGTTCCTCGACTGCATTGGAAGAGATTACTAGCCGGTTTGCTCGAGAGAGTCTCTTCTCGTTATTTGACAGGTAGTCTTTGATTTTCTTTAGCAAAGACGTCCTTCAGAATCTCATCATTATCCTTTTTGCAAGAATTCTTCATATGGATATGGGTGTTGAGGATTTTGAGAGGCCCAGTGTCTTGGGCAATCTTGACGCTCTATTTGACGAGGGGGTCTTGATCCTGCCGCGATTAGGTCACTTTCTGAGGGGAATACTATTCACCCTACGAGCGATGTCGCGGAGGCTACTTGCTTCCAAAATACTGAAACTTCTGGGACCGAGTTAGGAGGTCCATTTATTATTCCTTTGGTTTCCGCAGCCAAAGCTACTTTACCAACTTCCACTATTGAAGCTACTCTTCCGGCATCTGCTGCCAAGATCACCTCAGAGGAGATGATTGTTGAGGGTTCTAAGGGTTCTCCGTCTTCTAAGAAAAAGAAGAAGACTAAACATCTTGTCAAACTTAGGGATGTTCCTGCTGCCAAAACTACTTCACCTGCTCGGGCCTCTGGCTCTTTGGAAAAAAGGTCCAAGAAAAAGGATTTGTTGCCTGACCCTGCCAAATCAGGTGAAATTAGGAGCCCGCTTCTCTGATCGAGATTCTTTCGAGCAAAAAGATCAAAGTTGTTAGCGACTTCAACTTTAATTATGGTTTCAAAGAGTCGACACCGATTACAGACTGTAGACTAGAAAGTGTCGAGTTGGTGCGCTTTTTTAGGAACACTGTTAAGCTCCTCCTTACTCCAGCCGATATGCTTAATCATGAGGAGTATGTTGGAATAGCTCAGGCGCTTTTTACGGTTAGTTTTTCTCCGACCTTGTTGATCTACTGATAACTTTGCTTCTTTTTTTATTTTGTCGTTTCTTGCAATTTGTTACTCGTCTTGACGGTGCTATCCTTAACCGAGAGAAGTATCTGGTGGCTGAGGCCAAAAATTCTCGGAGAGCGATTGAAATGGCTGATCTGGGGAGCAAGTCGCACCTCGAGGCAGTCAAAGCTAAGTCTTCTCTATAGAAGACTTAGGCTGAGCTTACTTCGAGTAGCGCCGAGTTGTGTGCTGAGCGAGAGAGGTCTCTTAAAAGCGACGACAAGATCAACTCTTAAGAAGGCTTGGATTTTGCCACAAAAAATCAGTGTCTTTCTCTTGAAGCGGTTGGAAAAGCTAACTCGGTCATCTTGTCTTTGCAACTTGACTTTGACGTTTTAAAAGGTAAGTTTTACTTTGTTCTCACGTTTCCTGCTTGTTTCAAAGGGCAATGGTCAATGCAATTTCAGCAGGTTGCCTATCCGATCGCTTTGAGATGATCTCGGCCAAGTTTGAAGCTCTTGATGCCAACCTCAAGTCTCGTCTCGCATATGTTCAGTGGCTTGGGCATGATCACCTGCTCCAGAACCTTCTCAAAAAGAAGGTGCCTATTGAACCCTCTGTCATCAAGATTGGCTTTGACAAACTCCGATATGCAAAGAAAGTCGTTGACGAGGAAATAGTTGTGAAATTGCTTCCTCATGACTTAATTGTTCCTTTCTTGGAAATTGTGGAGTCTTCTAACTTGGGCAAAGCAGCCGTGGCTCTAAGGAATGCTCAAGCATTTCACGCTGACCCAAACGAGGTTGCTGCTCTTGGGACTAGAAATTGTCCAAAGATTAGTATACAAGATTTTGAACTCGTTTCACACCCAGCTCATGATTTTAAGGAATATGGCTAAAATGTTGATATTGTTTGCCAAAGGTTGCTGATGCAGGACTTGGACTTGGTGATGGAAAGGGTGCGGAGACGAGCGAGTCGATAATGAAACCTAACTCTTTGCTCCTCTCTTCTTTCCTTTTTTTTAATGTTTATCCCTATTTGTTAGGATATTTGTAAAGACTTTTTTTATGTATAATATGCCGTCATTCTTTACTGAATATTTTTGTTAATTTGATTTTTAACGAATTTCACCGAGTGACGTTTTAGGACTAGTCTAAAAAGTAAGAATTAGATTCTTATATTTGTGAGAACTTGGTCTCACCTCAGCTAGGGTTTGATACTTGGTTCTATTATTAACAAGAATTCTGTCTCGGCGAGGGTTAATGACTCGGGTTATAATGAATGAGTCTTTAGACCTAGCAATGTTTATAATTTGGACTATAATCGTGCGAGGCCTAAAGACTCGGCTATAGCAAGCGGGATTTTTAAACGCGGCAAGATTTTAAGACTCGACTTAAAAGGTTTGAGAATTAAACTTGACTCGGTGACATTTAGACTTGGGTTTAAATTGTACGAGAGTTTTAAGACTCAGCTATTGCAAGCGGGATTTTAAGACCTGGCAAGATTTCAAAACTCAGCTTAGAGAGTAGGGTCTCAGCCATTGTCGAGATTTGAAGACTCAAAAATTTCTTGTGAAGTTTGCTTGGCGAGATTTTAAGACTCGGTTATAGATGTGCGAGATTTGAAGACTCAATTTTAGATGTACAAGATTTTAAGACTCGGCATAGTTTTGTAGAGAGATTTTTGAGTTTTACTCGGTGAGATTTTAAGACTCGACTTTTGTGAAAAGTTTTTCAAGATTTACTTGACAAGATGTTAAGACTCAGCTTTTTGATTTGAAAGTTATAACTTTTTAGTAACAAGTTGAAGTTGGCGAGTAACTCAAGACTTTTTAAGAGTTTGAATACTGTTTGAAAATATGCATTGATATTTCTTCTTTTTTTTACCTGCCAAATCGGCAACCTACAAAACTTTTTATATAGATGTAGTTGTACCCGAAGGTTGCCTACGTACCCCTAATGGGATCAAACCAAAATGTAGTTCTCATTACAGGATGATTAGATTAGACGGGCACCAGATGTTGATGAAACAGGCATCAGATGTTGACATAGTTTTAGTAGTAGTATCGCTTCAAGTTGATGGAATTACAGCTTAGTGGAACCATCTCTCCTTCCATTTTTGCGATCTCGTACACGCCCCGTTTCACGATTTTACAAATTATATAGGGTCCTTCCCAATTAATACCAAATTTTTCAGCGTTTATCTTGCCTGTAATTTTGAATACTTTTTTCAACACAAGATCTCCTTTAGCAAAGTGCCGCCCTTGTACTTTCTTATAATAATACATTGCATCTTGTTACTAATAGTTTTGCATGCGGAGCAGGGTGTCATCTCTCTGTTCTTCCAAATTGTCGATGCTAGTTTCCATAGCTTGGTCTTTTGACTCATCATTGCTTGGAGAATGGATTCTACGTAAAGTTAGGATGGTGGCTTCCGAAGGGGCAAGCACTTCCATTCCATGAGATAGAGAGAAGGGAGTACGGCCAGTTGATCGTCTCGATGTTGTGTGATGTGACCAAAGTACTTGTTCCAACTCGTCTGCCCAATGGCCTTTCTTCTCTCCGAGTCGTTTCTTAATTCCGTCCAGGATGTGCTTGTTCATCAACTCTGCTTTTCTGTTACCTTGCGGGTTTCTAGGCGTGGAATGACTAACTCGAATACTCCACCTCGCACAGAATTTGATGAACTTTGCCAAGACAAACTAAGAGCCGTTATCCGTGATGATTTTGTATGGTAGACCGTGTCGACAAATGATGTTCTTCTAAATAAACTTGACTACGTATTTATCTTTTATTTGAGAATATGCTTTAGCTTTGATCCATTTGGAGAAGTAGTCGGTCGTAACTAGCATAAATCTCTTTTGCCGAGATGATGGTAGAGGCCCTACTATGTTTATTGCTCAATGCATGAACGGGTAAGGCATGATTGACAAGGTCAGCTCTTTAGTCAGAGCATGTATTATGTGTCTGTGACGTTGACACTTATTACATTTAGTCGTGTAGTTTTGACAATCTTGGGCCATAGTCAGCCAGTAGTATCCAAGAGTACGGATGTTATATACGAGGGATTACCCACCATTGTGATTTCCTCCAGCTCATTCGTGCGTTTCTCGTATCACCTTTCTCGTTTCGTCGCCATGGATACACATAAGCAATGTTCTGCTCGAACTTCGGCGATAAAGTTTCCCATTGATTTGTGCGTAGAAATCACACTTAGCTTTGAGCCTTCAAGCCGTCCATCAATCTTCTAGAGTTTCTCCATCTAGTATATATGCAAGTATCTTGTCTCTCTAATCAATTACCCTTTCTATGCCTTGAGGAAGGTGACCGTCTCCATATTGGGATCTTCACCCGAGTTCGTGATAGCTGAAACGACGATGAAGTCTCCTTTTGGAAGTTGAATACTTGGCTGGTCGATGGTCTTCACCGCGATAACTCGTCTTTGAACGGGACCCCTAGTTAAAGCCAAGGCTGCCAATGCATCAGCCAAAGTGTTTTCCATTCGGGAATCTTAATGACCTTAATCTTGATAGCTTATTCATGACCTTTAAGTATGAATCCATCCGGTCACTCTTCGTATCATAGCCGCCGTTAACTTGATTGACGACTAACTAAGAGGCACAATAGCATTCGACTTGGAAAGCTCCAACTTCTTTGGCAAGTCGAATCCCGGCGATCAACGCCTTGTACTTTGACTCCTTTCTTCGAGGCTGGGAAAGCAAGTTAAATGACTGTTCTAGTACTTTTTCTGTTGGGATTTCCAATCGGATCCCGAGTCCAAATCCATGTTGTGAAGATGATCCATCCACAAAACGTTTCTAGACTTGAGGACACTCGTCTATTTCTAATTGTTCCAACTCAAGGGATAGTTTGATCAGAAAATCTGCCAGAACTTGCGACTTGGTGCTAGTCCTTCCTTTGAACTCAAAGTCATACTCGCTGAGTTCTATAGCCCATTTGGTTAACCTTCCCGACTGATTTGGGTTGTGCAGGATTGTTTGTAGCGGGTGGTTAGTGAACACAATAACCATATGAGATTGAAAAAATGTCCCAACTTCCTTGCTGAAGTTACATATGCCAAAGCGAGTTTCTCTATTATCGAATAACGGGATTTGGCTCTATCAAGAGACTTGCTTGTGTATAATATTGGATAATGGACTCCTCTACCTTCTCGTACAAGTATGATGTTCACTGCTGATGCAGACACTGCAATGTATAAGTAAAGCGCTTCTCCGTGTTCAGGTTTTGATAGAATCGGTGGAGTTGACAGATATTATTACAACTCGAAGAAGGCGCTTTCACATTTGCCATCCCACTCAAAGTTTTTATTTCCTCGCAGGAGTTAATAGAAAGGGAGACATTTTTCCGTTGATCAGGCAATAAAATGATTTAGTGTAGCAATTTGTCCTTTCAGTCTATGGACTTTCTGTTTGTTTCTTGGAGAAGGTAGATCCTGAATTGCTTTCACATGCTTTGGATTTGCTTTGATCCCCCTTTGGGTAACAATATATCCTAGGAATTCTCCTGAAGTTACCCCGAATGTGCATTTAGTCAGGTTCAGTTTCATCTGATACTCGTTCACTCTCTTGAGTAGAGAGCCAAGTGATCGATGTGATCCTCGGCCTTCAAGGACTTTACCAACATGTCTTTAATGTAAACATTCATTGTTAGACCGAGTTGTTCGGCAAAAATTTTGTTAACAAGCCGATGATAAGTATCTCTCATGTTCTTAAGGCCGAAAGGCATGACCTTGTAACAATATGTTCCTCGCTCAACTATGAATGAAGTTTTCTCCATGTCATCAGGGTGCATCTGATTTGGTTGTAGCCCGAGAAGGCATCCATGAATGACAGCAGTTTGTTTTGTGCCGTTGCTTCTACAATCTGATCGATATTTGGCAAAGGGAAGCTATCTTTCGGACAAGACTTGTTCAGGTTGGTGATGTCTATGCATAATTGCCATTTGCCTTCTTCTGTGGTACTACGACTGGGTTAGCTAACCACTCGGGATATTGTACTTCGATAATAGACCCCACATCGATAAGCTTTTTGACTTTTTTGGTCATAGCTTCCGTCTTTTCAGGCCCTAACTTTCGCCTTTTCTGCTTTATTGGCTTATTAGTCAGGTTGACATTCAATGTATGACTCGTTATCCTTGGGTCAATTCCAAGCATGTGTTTTACTTTCCATGCAAATGTCGTCACATTTTGTTTTAGAAGTTTGATTAACCTTTCTCGAATCGGTTTGTCTAAGTTGACCTTACTACTGATGCACTTTGTGGAGTCGGATAAATCAATGTTAAGGTGTTCAGCTGTCGAACGATTTGGTTTCTCGAGAGCAAGAGGCTCTGAAGTGGCCTCATTGCTGATTGTCAATGTGCTCATACAGGACTTGTTGCGCAATTTCCGTTTGGCAATGAAGCATGATCTTGACATCTTCTTATCGCCTCGCAGAGTGTAAGTTTCTTTATCAGTCAAAATCTTTACGCATTGATGGAAGCTCGACGGGACCGCCTTCATTGTGTGGATCCAAGGCATTCCCAATATCATGTTATAAATTGGTGGTTTATTGACCACCAATAATTTGATCCATTTGGTGATTTCAGTTGCTCGAATTGACAGCTTGACTATTCCTATGACATGTATGGAACTACCATCGAACGCGGTTAGGGTTCTATCAACCGGCTTGATTCTCAGATCAGGAAGTGCCATCCAGTCTAGAGTCTATTTGAAGATCAAATTTACTGAGCTTTCAGTGTCAATAAGTATCTGAGAGATGTCACAATCGGCAACTCGGAGTTTGACGACTATCAGATCATTATGTGGAAAGCTTACTCCTTTAAGGTCCTTTGGGGAGAAAGATATCTCCGAGTTGGCCGTTGAGAACAACTCTGACAGAGACAAGTTTTTGAGGCTGACTGCAGCTACAGCCTTTCGTTTGTACTTCTTATTGGACCATATAATGTCATGACAAGATTGGAGGTATCCCATGATTACAACTATTTACTTGTGGGTCGTCCTGCTCGGGAGTTTCAGGTCCATTCTTTGCGTGCTTAACACCATCGTAAGTGGTGTTGTTTTGAGTGGCTGACTTACTGGCCGCTTCTCGTAACTCAGATTCTTTTTATTTCTGCAACCAGATCTACTGAGTTTCCTCCTCAGAAAGATTTAACTCGCATTTGCTGTATTTTTGAGCGAGTAGTTCTTGGAGGTGTTTACATTCTGAGGTTGAATGGTCGGCCCATTCATGGAAGGCGCAGTTTTCTCCTCGGTTGTAGGTGTTATTCCAGGGCTACTTCCTAGTCGGACAGTCCGTCTCTCTGACTAGGAACATTGTTGCCGAGTTAACCCTTCCCCATTTGTTGTACTATCTCGGCCCCTGGTACTCTTCCTTTGGCTCTTTCACTCCACACTCGCGTTGAGCCTTCTAAGTTTTCACGAGGATTTGCTTTTCCTTGATGTACTTGGCATGCCTTGCTACTCTGCATAAGGCATCTGATACTGTGGTTTGTTGTATGGGGGCGATGTAGTCTTGGTCCTCGGTTTACCAGGATCCATCTCATTTTTAGAGAGAATGGTGAGTTCCGAGCTTGGGCTAGAATCTGTCCAATATTTGGCGCCAAGCTGATCACCTGGTGGAATTGTGATTTCATCTCTTCTATCATTCTAAATATGGCCGCAGTATCTGTTGTTTCCGTAATCGGCCGTGCCAAAACAAGCTGAGTTGGAATCTGGCTTTGTTCCACAGTTTGGTACTCATGCGGGCTTGGAGTCTGATCAAACAGATTTCTCTTCACACTATTGAGTACGTCATCACTTTGCCGGTTATTTTGTGCGGGCTGCAAGTTATCACAACCAACTCTACCTCTAGCTTTGAGACGCTCAAATCGTTTGGCGTTTCTCTTGTCTACTGCTTCCTACATTGCTAGCAGGTTTTGTATCATCACCTTAAGTGACGGCAGCTTAGTCGGTGGTCCTGGAAGCTCGATAGCCTCTCGAGTTGGCTCACAGTGGTTCTCCTGAGTCTGAACAGCGTTAAGAGGCGATCCTTTAGCCGTATTTGTCTGCTCCTGAGTCGGATCAGGGGTTGTTCTTTCTGTGGAACGTAAGACAACATCATTTCATGACATTCTTGCTTTTTGTCAATCACTTCGTTCTCTTAGGTTAAGAAATCCGACGAAATCTTCCTCACAGACAGCACCAACTGTTCGAGCAGGATTTAGCACAAAGTGTTCGAAATCATGCCCTGATTAAAGAAGAAGGAATATGGGTGCAGATTCTTGATCAAATTGGGAGAGAATCAAAGAGATAGTTCGAGTAAGAGGAGATCGGGTTGAGTTTTTATTATAAACTGCAAAGTGCTAAAAAGTGGATCCTTTTTCAAGGGTTTCCGCCCCTATTCATATACCATAGAGACGGTTACAATCCCTTGAAAATAGGAAATATTACATTTGTTTATATTTGCAGATAAATGAAAAGATTTTTGCTAAATTTTCGGAAGTTCTCCTTATCCGAATTAGGAAAACTTCTTTCTCTCTTCGACGACGAGTTGCAACTCTTCTTGTTCAGTGATCGGCTGAATAGAGATCTTTCTGAGTTGTCAACTAAGAGCCGAGATGACTCTTTAGCCGAGTTCTTGACTTAATAGTTTTTGAGTTATCAATTGTTTTGGATCCATCTCCAACACTTAGTGAATTAATTATCTATATTAACTATATTACTTTGTTTAAGAAAACAAAAAACAGTGGTCCGTGCCTTGCCGGCTTTGCATTTTCTATGGTAATTCCAGCTAAGTGTACTATAATATAATAATATAATTAGGCCACGTGAAGATCAGATTAGAAATGCTGATTTCCATACCAAAAACACACTAATATTAGGTCCCTCTTATTTTTCTTACTTTATTTATTAAAATTTGGTTTGTAGAAAATCTCACATGGTCTTTTGGGGTTTTCTTACAAACACATATTAAAAATTTCATAAGTTAAATGTTTAGCTTTCTTAAACTAAGAAGAGTCAATTATAAGTATTAGAAATGTCGAGAAATATGTGGATAGAATGCGATAATTGAGGGACTAATGGTCAACACAAGTTGAAGAGGATGGCATTGGTCATGTCTCCGGCTATAGTTCACTTATGTCGGCCGTTTGGACCCACCATTACCTTTTGTTCCTGCCTCGTCTTTCCTTTTTTTTTATTTTTTTATTTTAATTAACACTTTTAATTTATTATTATTTTGGATTGCACCTTCAACTTGGTCCCAATTAAACAAAACTTCTCTAAAAAAATTATAAAAGCAGAAGAGAAGATGAGATTAGGTTCTTAAATAACAATTAACTCTATAGGGATGATTTTCGGCGAGCCTAAGGGTTATTCCCGGTAAGCAAGAAGGCATTTTCTCATTGCAGATTAGTGATCACAATCTCTTTACAGATATTTTCTCTCTTTTAGATTTCTCTAAGAATTTTTCTCATCGAGTCCTCTTACCTTCTGGCGAACTCTGATGCACCTGTGATTCCACCTGCTGCAATTGAAGTGAGACAAACAATCTCACCCTATGACTTGTTCTCTGCGGACAATCTTGGAGCAGTAATCTCCCATCCCCTACTCAAAGGTACAAACTACGACGAATGGGCAAGTGGCTTGAAAACTGCATTGATTTCTCAAAAAAGTTTGGGTTTCTCGATGGGTCAATCGTTAGACCAACTGAAGACTCGACTGTTTATGAAGATTGGAAGACAATTTAAGCTTTTCTGATTTCATGGATCCGAATGACAATAGAGTCTGGGCTGCGATCAACAATTTCTCATAGAGAAATCATTCAGGATCTTTGGCTTTATTTAAAACGGCGTTTCTCTGTGATGAGTGGCTCACGTCTGCAACAACTAAAATCAGAACTCACCTGCTGCAAACAGAGAGGACTTGCGATAAAGTCTTACTATGGTAAACTCAATCGAATTTGGGACGGCCTTGCTACTCAATGACCTCTCCAAACTTGTAGCTACATAAATTGTACCTGAGTTTGATAAATCTATAGGAAACAGATCATAGAGAATATAAAGTACACCAATTCCTTTATGGCCTTGATGATCAATTCAGATCAGTTCGCTTGTCAATATGTGTTTGACAATCAATTCAATCTATTGAAGAAGTACTCGGTGTTGTTGGCGTTGACTCTCAAGTAGCAATTCCTTTTGCAGCCCAAGTGAAATAGTCAACATCACGAAATGAGACCAAAGACATTCGTACGGTTTGTGCTCACTGTAATCGTGCTGGACACACCACAAACATGTGTTTCACTGTATTGGGTATCTCGAGTGGTGGGGGATCTACCCAAACTCAGAACATTGACCGGCATAGGACATGGTGGGGTTGGCAGGAGACGTGGACAGCCACAAACTTATTATGCCAATCGTTTTAATGTTCCACATATCGAGACAACAACTGAACATGCCAATTATGTTGTAACAGACAGAGACAAGAATGGCATTACATTCAATGACGAGCAATGGCGTCTTTTGAGGAATCTCTTGAAAAGCAACATAGACACCTCCACATCTGCAAAGAAATTACCAGGTAGTTCTCAATCCCCTCCTTGGATTTTGGATACTAGAGCTTCTCATCATCTCCCCGGGCATTTTGAATGTTGAGAAACGTTAGAGATATGCCTCTTGTATTAATTGTCATGGCAGATGGTAGATAAAAGGCTTCAACTAAAGAGCGTACAATACAAATCGGTCATTGTCGCGACAACTTGATCCTTGAATATATAGCAACTGCTGAATTAAAGGACATTGTCGCGACAACTGGATCCCTGATACGTGACCCTCCATTTCTGTTTGTTTTATCGTGTGTATCAACGCTTCAGCACACAAAATAAACAAAAAGGGATAGAGAGAATCACCTTGTCTCAGCCCTCTTTCCGGCTTAATAAACCCATGAGAAGAACCATTCACCAGGACATAATATGTTACCGAACTAACACATTCCATAATCCACTTCACCCATTTTTCAGCAAAACCGAGCTTCTTAAAGAGCTCCTCCAAGAATTTCCATTTGACACGATCATATACCTTCAGCATGTCAGTCTTTATTACCATAAAGTTCGAGTTACACCGTGGATTAGTCATCAAAGCTACTCATGAGCCACCAATATATTATCCAAAATCAACTTCCCTACTACAAAAGCACCTTGAGTTTCAGATACAATCTTAGGCAACCATCTCTTAAGTTTAGTACTTAGAACTCTTGATAAAATCTTGTAGGCCACTGAAGAAAAACTAATTGGTCTTAAATCTGTCATCTTACATGGATTATAAACTTTTGGTGAAAAATAAATGTTTGTGAAGTTTCATTGTTGCGATAACACACCAATTTCGAAGAAGCCTTTCACCTCACGGATCACATCATTGCCTACAACATCCCAGAACGATTGAAAAAACGAGCCCATCAGCCCCAGGTGCTTTTGTACTCTTACATCTCTTACGCCCGATTTCTTCAGCCATCTTTTATCAAATTGAAAATGACCTACATGATGGACTGAGTCCGTTGTAAACCACAGAAGTAATGATCTATGGTCGGAACCTAATCTATCAAGGAATTCACCTTGAACCAAAGGCAATAACCGGTACCATTGAGCATTACCAAGAGCTCTATCCAAATGACAATGTATATATTCACTATTTCTCATGCCTGCCCATAAAAAGTTGTTTCCGGTACAGTATAGCTCTCGTAAACCACAGTCTTGAATCATGTTTCAAAAAGGGTAAAAAGTAGCCTCAACTCGCAATAAACCACCAAGCTTATCTAAATTGTTGAGAAGCTTATTCAAATTGCCAATGACTAACCACAAACGATTATGTGAGGAACTGATATCCCCTAATTTATCCCACACTTCCGGTCTTAGATGTCTTATAGGTTCACCATATACAAATAAGATGAAAAAGGACAACGCTCCCAAACTCACTTGGATGTTTATAATTCGCTTATTTGCTTGTAAAACTTTGACCATATAAGATGATTTCCAAAACAAAACCAAACCACCACTTAAACCTTCTGGATCCACAATACACGAATGATCATAACCTAAAGATTTCTGTAAATTTACTATGTAACCGTTGGAGTTTTTAGTCTCCATGAGGAACAAAGAATCCAGACAATAAGATCGCCTCATTTCATGGAGAAGCTGAATTGTCAAAGTATTCCCCAATCCTTGAAAATTCCAGCTTAGAATGCTCATAATTCTTTTGGTGGTTCCTCATTCGCAACCACCTTTGGATTTGGTCTCTTAGCATTCTTTTCCTCTAGACCCTCGACATGCTCCTCAATAGACTTTCGTTTTGATGAGCTATCATCAACAACCACATTTATCTGCTTCTCTCTGTAGATCATCATTGTCTTCTTTTTGTTTTGTTGATGACACCATTTACTCGGTCTTCTTTGATACTTCAACAGAATCTCTTTAGCCCCGGATGAGTTAGCCTTAGCACCAACTCGAAACACCATAGAGCTAGGACCCAAACTATCACTTGGAACAGCCGCCTCACCAACTACATTAGTATCCATGTTCTGACGCATCACCATAGCTATAGCCAACGAAAAACTAGAAGAACCAGCCACATCAGGCCTTTCCACTTGTTTATTCTTGCTGAAATCAAAAGCCAGACCTCTACTTTTTCCACATCTTCAATAATCACCATTGGAGCTTCAAGCATAATAAATTTCCTCTGGCCTTGAATGTCACCATCAAGCTTCCAAACATATCATCTTACTCGATCCCTTCTATTTTGTTTATCAGTAGTGCTTGTCGCAGCCATTATATAGCGTCTAAACTGGTCTAACACTTCATCAGCAATTCTCAGTTTGCGCGACATCACTCTCTGTTAATACACCAAACAGAGGGTCTCCTTCTTTTAAAAACTTAGGCTTAACCACCTCATTCACCTTTTTTGACCCCACTATTGCATTAGCATGCCGGTTAATAGGACTAAAAGGGCAACAAATCTTGTCATGAGTCAACCGTAGACAATGAAAACACCGCTTTCGGATACGCTCATATTTAAAACTCACAGTGAACACTTCACCTGTTGGTGATTCAAACTCTCTCAAATTCTTAAGGGGCTTCATAACATCAAATAGCACTTTCACTCTTATAAAGTCTTTACTATGTGATTTAAGAGGCTCAAAAGCGAGCTCTTCCACATGACCCAGCGAACCAACAATCTCCATTAACACCTCATTATAATAACACTCCAATGGGATTTGATACATACAAACCCATAGAGGAAGGAATTAAAGATAATTGCGTGGTTGTTTTGCCACCCAAAGTTCTAGAATCATAATCCAATCATCATATGTCCACACCCCAGCATGAAGGACTGCTTCCAATTTTTCCTCAGATTTGAAGATAAACTAAAACTTATTATCCGAGATAGCATATCCACGACATATGTCACCGATTCTCCACATCCTTGGCACATCGTGATTGAAACTTGCCATTCTATGATTCACTGGATTGAGTAATCTCCCCATGAGACTACACCCATTCTGGTATACCGCACTAATCTTTGGTACCACTTTGAGTTTAAAAGCTTATCTTCCTCCAGCCTCATCTCTTCAAGCGCCTTATCAATCAAGTCTGTCATACTCCACACCACTAAAATTGATTCTAACACTATTTTCGGATTAAAACTGTAATCTAGAGCCAATACCGATGAAAAAACTTGCTTCCAACCTCCACCACAACGGAAACCTTCACCAAGAATTTTAGGGTTTTACGCCTAATTAATTGCTTCTCACTCACAAAAGGAAAGAAAAAAATTTAAAAAGGAAACAATATCCGGCAAAATAAGAGACTTTTTCCTATAAAAAGCTCTACTTCCTAAAATTAGAACGCTCTAAGAGACACAGAGAGGACTGTGCTCCAAACAAGAGATAAATGGAAGGAAAGTGGGTTAGTTTTTTGATGCCCATGGTTTAAAAAGTCAAAAATTACAAGGTATTGATCATATCCTTAATCTTTTTTGGGTATCAAAATATCACTACCAATACAATCTTTTCATTGAATTCAATATTATTAACTCCAAGAAAGACCTATGGAAAATATGATCATTTGGTATCTTCAGGAATTCCTTATATCCAGATTGCCTTGGCACTCAATGATTATAAGAATCTCTCCGATAATATATGCAAAAAAATTAGTACTCTCATTAACTTTCCGATGGTATTCAATTGGTAAAAGTTAGTAGAATAAAAGTAAAATTTCATTATTACCGAGTATGCATTTAAGTTTGTTACCTAATTTGCTTTCACTAGGTTTGTTTGGTAATTTGCCTTTTTCTAGGTCCTTTACACCTCTCCCTGAAGTGAGCTGAAAGAAAATGATGGTTGTAATGGCAATGTCTCCTCACAAAACGCCTTGAAACTCTTAGGCCAAGGAAGGAGCAAATAAGGAGCATGTCAAAGACTCCATGAAATTTTAGATTTATCTATAAAAACACTTTGTTAGAATTGATAAGGTTTATGCAATAAAGTTACAATAAATTATCTTAGAGAAGCCTGGAGGTAGTTTAAACCTGATTTTGTATTTCTTTCATAAACTAAGAATAATTCGTTTTGTATGGAAAAAATTTAATCTCATTTAGGTTTAAATATGTTAACCACAGTTGAACCAATTGGATCCAATGGTGGTTTAACTTTATTTTATTCACATTCTTATAATGTGATAAATCATAAAGATAAAAATTTGATAGATATTACTTTCGATTATATGGGACAATGAATCGATATTACCTTTATTCATGGAGAACCCAATCAATGTAAAAGAGACTATGTTTGAGAACATCTCACACGAATGGGAATAACTAGAAATTCTTCATGGTTAGTCATAGGAGATTTTAATGAACTAACCGGAAACCATGAGAAATAAGGAGGGTCTTTAAGACATGCCAATTCCTTTGTGCCTTTCAATGGCATGCTAAGAGATTGTGGTCTTATAGATTTTTCCGGAACTAGGTATTTCATAGTCATGGAGTGGTATAAGAAACAATGGTGTAGTCCGATGTATCTTAGATAAAACCTATGGAAACACATATTGGCATGATCTCATTCCAAATTTGATAGTAGAATATTTAGGTATGATAGGCTCTGATCATAGACCTATCCTAGGGAGATTTGCTGATAATAATTTTCAACTTTATAAACAATTCATTTTTGATAAAAGATGGGTGGGTAAGACAAGATTCCAAGACTTAGTTGAAAAGAATTGGAAAGGCTTTCCTTCCTTGTCGTAGGAAGGTTACTTTTATGGGGAAAATTAAGAATTTTTGGCGTGAGATCTCACACTGGAGGAATAAACATATCTTTTCAGGACGACAAAAAATCATGAATTTACAAAAACCTATTGAGGACTTACAAAATTGTAATCAAATAACTCAGATGAACTCTCTAAGGCTAAATCAAACCTTAAACAAGTGTACATAGAAGAAGAAACTTATTGTAATCAAAAAAGTCAGAACAAATGGCTCCAATAAGACGATGAAAATATGCGATTCTTTCATGGTCAAACAAAATAATAGAGAACAGAAAATAGAATTGTTGGTCTAGTAAATAAAAAACAATTGGGTAACTAAGGATGAGGAGATACTATTGGAAGCCTTTAGTTATTTTTCTCAGTTTTTCACTAGTAATGGTAACACGAATATGTTACTAGAGGAGATTGATTCCAAAATAACAGATTTGGACAATCAAATCCTGATGAAAAGGGTTATTGAAGAAAAGGTTAAAAAATCACTTTTCTTAATGAACCCTGGGAAAATTCCGGAGTCGGATGGGATGACGGTTCTATTTTTCCAGACCTCATAAGAAGTTATTAAGGAAGATGTGATCACATTAGTAAATGAATTTTCACTAACAGGATCCTTTGAAAAAGGATTAAACATGACAAATATTTTTCTTATACCCAAGACTTCTAGGCCAACAAGAATGACGAAGTTTAGACTTACTAGTCTTTGCAATGTTGAATATAAAATTATATCTAAAGTTTTATGTCTACGACTTAAGAAAGTCTTACCAAAACTATTATCAAAGACTCAATCGGCCTTTGTTGCAGGTATACTTATCTCAGATAATGTTCTCATGCGCAAGAAATGTTTCATGTTGTTCGGACCAATAAAGCGGTTAAAGGAAAATTCATGGCTATCAAAACAGATATGAGTAAGGCCTATGATAGAGTTGAATGGAACTTTATCTCAAGCTTACTTAGAAAACTAAGATTTAGCGATGGTTGCATTTGATGTATTATGCACTGTATTACTAGTGTTGGATACTCAATTCTTTTAAATGGGATACCTGGTGGTAAAATAATACCACAACGAGGTTTGCGAAAAAGCGATCCTTAATCTCCCTATATATTTATTTTATGTACTGAAGTTCTTATCTCTAAACTCTGGAGAACTGAACAGAATAAACAAATTACAGGTATCCATATTGCGAAAGAAAGCCCAACAATCTCATATCTTTTATTTGCTGATGATAGTCTTTTTTGTAAAGCCAATAAAGAGGAGACTACTCATATATTAAAAATCCTTAAGGAATATGAAGATATTTCAAGACAACAAATTAAATTTGAGAAATCTTCAATATAATTTGGTCACGCTATACCTGATATAACTGAACCAAAACTGCATCAAATCCTAAGGATTTCTAAGATAGGTAGAATGGGTTCCTACTTAGGTCTTCTTGAAAACATAGGCGGTGCTAAAACCAAAGTTTTTGCCTTTGTTAAAGAACGACTCCAAGAGAGTATCAACAGTTGGTCCTCAAAATTTTTGCCGAAGGCAGGCAAGGAGGTTCTAATTAAATCTGTCCTTACGGCCTTACCGACGTATGTTATGTTATGCTATCGACTACCAAAAACTATTGTGATAAAGTTAAATTCAGCAATATATAATTTTTGGTGGTCGAACTCAAACACCTCCAAGGGCATTCATTAGAAAAAATGGAAAAATTTATGTAAACCCAAATCTGAAGGAGGTTTGGGTTTTTGTGCTTTGGAAGAGTTTAATTTCGCTCTTCTTGCCAAACAACTATGGAGACTATTGGATTACCTTAAATCAGTTTTTGCAAAAGTGATGAAAGGGCGATATTACAAAAATCAATAACCCTTAATAGCCAAATTGATGTCTAACCCGTCGTATGGTTGGAGAAGCATTTCTTCTACCAAGTCTTTGGCCACTAAGAGCATCGTTATTGATGGTCTCTTATTTAGGGGATCTTAGAGAAAAAGTGAGTTAAGAAATGTATTTTTGTTTTGAGTTTTTAGGTGTGATTAATGGTAGTTTCTTAGGTGTGTTTCTTAGGAATTAAAAATAAAAATAAAAAGAGGAGAGAGAGTAAAACAGGAGAGAGAGTAAAAAAGAGGAGAGAGAGTAAAAAAGAAGATAGGGTAAAAAGAGGGGAGAGAGTAAAAAGAGGAGAGAGAGTGAAAAGATGAGATAGAGTAAAAAATAGGAGAGAGACTAAAAAGATGAGAGAGACTAAAAAAGATGAGAGAGACTAAAAAGCGGAGAGATAGTAAAAAGATGAGACAGAATAAAAAATAGGAGAAATAGTCAAAAGATGAGATAGAGTAAAAAAGAGGAGAGATAGTAAAAAAGGAGAGAGGGTAAAAGAGGAGAGAGATTAAAAAAGTAGAGAGAGTAAAAATGAAAAGAAAGTAAAAAGAGGAGAGAGAGAGAGAGAGTAAAAAAGATGAGAGAGTAAAAGATGAGAGAGAGTATAAAAGAGGAGAGAGAATGAAAAGATGAGAGAGAATAAGAAGAGCAGAGAGAGTGAAAAAAGGAGAGAGAGTAAAAAGAGAGAGGATAAAAAGAAGAGAGAGAATAAATAAGAGGAGAGATAGTAATAAGAGGAGAGAGAATAAAAAGAGGAGAGAGAGTAAGCTTTTTAATAATAAAATAAGCTAAGAAACTCATTGAAAGAGTTTCTTAAATAAGAAACTTTCATAGGATTTCTTAAGGGTTTCTTAAGTTTTTAATAATAAAATAAGCTAAGAAACCCTTAAGAACTCCCCAATAATGATGGTCTAAGGGTATAATTAGGAAAATTGGTGATGGGAGAGCTACTCGGGTCTGGTATGATCCTTGGATTCCGGATAGTTTTCCTTGTCCTCCCAAGAATATAGGGCCAATGATGTTTCCAGATCTCACTGTTGATCAATTTATTGATCATCAGACTGGATCTTGGAAGGAAACTATACTTAAAAAATATTTTGAACCCAATGATGTCCAGCTTATACTAGGAATAATTATTCCTAGAAGTCCACGGTCGGATTGCTTGTGATGGGATTTTTACTAAAACTGGTAAATACTCAGTCAAGTCGGGATACCAAATTGAAGCCTCTTCCTCTCTCTAGTAGTTGGACAATTCGGGCCCAATTTTGAAGCTTTATATTCTAAGATTTGGAAAGTAGATTGTCCAAATAAAATCAAATTTTTTCTATGACAATCTTTATTGGATGTGTTGCTGTAAAGCAAAACCTAGATCGACGAGGTATTAAATGTGATATAACATGTTCTCGTTATGGTACACAAAATGAGACAACAATTCATGTCTTTTTTAAATGCCCTCCAGCCATCCAAGCATGGGCGTTTTCACCTATACTCTCTGCAAAGTAATGTGTTCTCGGGGGAATCTATCTGGTATAATCTTGATTACTTGTTCTGGCGTCTACCAGACCTTGAAGAAGTGAAGATTTTCCCTTGGATCATTTGGCATCTGTAGAAAGCAAGAAATGAGTACTGCTTTTTAGATGCTAATACAGACCACCGCTCAGTTATTTTATAAGCCAAAGCAGACTTCAATGAATGGTCTGTTGCAAGGAGTGAGCGTTCATACTTAAGAAAACCATTCAATTCTAGCCCATTTCCACATTGGTCCCCAATGGCATTCCTTTCAATAACAAATTCTAGTTTCACTGGCCTTCAATGCTTTGTGGATGGTTCCTGGAAAAACACGAATCTTCTGTCTGGTTTAGGTGGGTTTTGATTCCCAGATTCAGTCAAAGGTGAGTGTATGGGAGCTAGGGGTATTCATAGGAGCATGTCCGCTCTACACTAGGAGGTGAAAGCTTTACTTTGGGCAATGGAGTCCCTTCTGCCACTTCAGTTTCTAGAGGTGGAGTTTGCAATAGATTGCGAGACTGTTCTGAAGATTTTTCAACAACCTGAGGAGTGGCCAACTTTCATCCTTTATCAGGAGGAGTTCTCGAGGCTAAGTTCTCTTTTCCATTTTATCTCACTCTCTGTCATTCCTAGATCTTTGAACCACAAAACTGATTTTCTCGCTCGTCGTATTAGAGAGATAGCTAATGGTTCTTTGTTGTAACCTTACCTCATTTTGGTTTCTCTATTAATATAATTGCCGTTGAGAAAAAAAATAGAGATTTGTCTTGAACAGTGTAGCTTTCTTCAAACTAATCTTATTATTCTTATCTCTCACCTTTACTCTCTTAAACTAAGGTACAACAAAATCATTTATCATTGTTTTAAGCTAAATGAGACTATAAGTATTTATACTAAGCTAAAAAATTATAATATCTTATATATTAAAATGGGAGACAGTTTTATTTTATACGTGTTATAAACTATATGATAAAATTAACCTTAGGTTCATAACAACACATAAAAATAGGCATATAAGATGAGTTTTCTTACAAATTTATATATAAAAATTCAAAATTTAATAGATTTTTACTATAAAAAAACTAAAATTAATAAAAATATACAAATTCGGTTCTTGATTCTATTGCGATTCAAGTTTGGATTCGGATTTCTAGTACATAGATTTAGGACCCATTTTTCCTGTTATTTTGTTGGGTTCGGTGATAAGATGGTTTTTTGGCCTATGCTATCAAATCATTGAGGTATGGTA
>OVBA01004231.1:0-22738 GCA_900406435.1 Lepidium aucheri | reverse complement strand
ACATCTAATAGCCGATCCACAATACTAGATCTCTCCTCGGTGGATCAAACCATCACTCACATGGCACATGGTCTCCAGTTCCTTTGGCGCTAGCCTTAGGTCTCAGCCCAAATCAGATCTCTCTTGATCAGGGAGAGATCATCCTTAAGCCTAGCCATGTGAGAAGAGATCGGAGTTAGATCATGTTTGGAACAGCAAGGGAATCGGTTGATTCACCTCCGATCTCCCTATTCTCGAGATCCACAAGGATCTACTCACGTCTCATGGCTTGAGAGTGGAGGATCAGAGGAGATCTCATTAGCATAAACATAAACAACAATAAAATAAAGAGCATAATCATCAAAGTACCTTAACAAGCTTAAAATAAAAGCAACAACAAAAATAGAGAGAGTTTTTTCCGCTAAACAACAAATAAAATGATATGATAGTGATTAAGGGGTATTTAAAGGGTCATTTTCATAACCCTAATGGTAAAACCTACCTAAGTCGGTTAACTAGTAATATTGCCCTCGGAGTCCTTGCGCGAGCTTGGGCACCAAGGAGTGGTTCAGGTCTTCGTCCTTGGGGGTTGAGGCCGAGTGAATAGTCTGAGTGTAATGGATTTGTATCTCCTCACAGCAGATAGGTTGAGGCTGGTGACTGAGGCATCTTTTCCTGAGCGTTCTGAGCAGTCCTCGCTCTGCGATCCGTGAGGCAGCGATCCGAGTTTGCACGACTTCTTTTGCCTAGCAGCTGATCCAATCATCCTTAGCTCCATTTTAAGCTCCTTTTTGCCTTTACCTAGAATAAACTCCAAACTCCAAATGCAAATGCAAAGAAAGCAAAACAAACCTAAAAAGACCTAAGTAATCGGAAAATCTATCTAAACGGATGCAAAACTACCTTAAATAAGACACTAAAACCATCAAAAATCACACACATCACTGACTCTCTCCATTCTTCAGCCTAGCATTAAGAGTCTCAAACTTCCAACTAAGGTTGTTATAGGAGGCATCAATCTTATGGTGTGCTTTGATGAGTGTGATTTTTAACGATTTTAGAGCCCTATTTTAGGTTGTTTTGCATCCGATTAGATAGGTTTTGCATGCATTCTGGTCCATTTAGGTTAGTTTTGCACTTTTTGCATTTGCATTTGGAGTTTTGGAGTTTTTCTAAGAAAAGGAGCAAAAAGGAATCAGCTGCTAAGGAAAAGGAGTTGCTAAGACTAAGATCACTGCCTCGCGGTTCGCAGGGCGAGGGTCGCTCGGATCGCTAATGGAAGGAAACCTCAGTCGCCAACCTCAACCTATCTACCTCGAGGGAGAACCAACTTATCACACTCGGACCATTCAGGTCGGCCTCAACTTGCGAGGACAGAGTAAAGACCACTCCTTGGTGTCCAAGCTCGCCAAGGGACAGCGAGGAGAAGATTTCTAGTTAACCGATTTAGGTCGGTTTGACCATTAGGGTTATGAAAATGACCCTATTAATACCCTTTAATCATCATTTTATAGAATCATCTGATGTTTTAGCAACGAAACTCTCTCTATTTTCGTTGTTGCTTTCTTTTAAGATTGTTAAGGTACTTTGTTGAATCCGATTTAAGTTTAATGCATTGAGTTTATTTGATCTTCATCTTTACTCTATCTTGTTTATTTTCTTATTGTTGTCTATGTTTATGTTGATGAAATCTCCTTTGATCCTCCACTCTCAAATCATGAGAAGTGAGTAGATCCTTGTGGATCTTGAGGATAGGGAGATCGGAGGTGAAATCTCTGATCCACTCGCCTAGCGAACATGGATCTAATCTGATCTCTTCTCATATGACCGAGCTTAAGGCCAATCTCTCCCTGATCAAGAGAGATCTGATTTGGGCCAAAACCTAAAGCTAGCGATAAGGGAATCAGAGACCAAGTGTCATGTGAGAGACGGTTTGATCCACCAAAGAGAGATCGAGTATGTGGATCGGTCGTTAGATGTATTGGGCTGGACTTTAGGCTTTTGATCCAGCATGATCGCGGCTAGCGTCGTAATGGATCGGCCAGATCGGAAAAGGGTGTTCACCATGAGAATGGGTGGATCTAGCTTGTCCTGGTCTAGAGTATATAGCTTGGCGAGGTTGGATCGACGAGTTTACCGCCGATCAATCACCTCCTATCCTCTAGATTCATGTTTATTATCCTAGATTTATCTATTCTCATTATCTGTGTCTGTTTTGTGATCGTTTCTCTGTTTTTGAATGTTTTGTTTTGTTTTTATTTTGTCTCGTAGTGTATTTTGTCCTTTGTGCTAGTTGTCTGGACTATAATCTAGTATTACATAAGTTGCTTACAAGTATTCACTGACTATTGGTTTGACAAATCCATCTACTTATCACTACCCTTCAATGATTTGATTCCATAGACCAAAAATCTTGTTATCATGCTTCAACAATTTTTTGTGTAAACTCAGCCTCTTGAGAGGTTTGACCCTTAAGAATCTTTTGCAACAAGTCCATAACCTCAAGTGATTGTTGTTGAGCATGTGCTGAGGCTTGAGCTTGTAGAAGTACAAGTTGTTCTAGTTGGAAGCTCTGATGGTACTGCTCCTTGGGCACATAAGCTTTGGTTTGATTGAGTTGAGGTTGGGGCGGGTATACCTGGTATTGAGGGTTGGCAACATTTGTATTGCGGTAAGAGAGATTGGAATGCTGCTTGTAGTTGTTGTAGAGCTTTAAGCTTTCGTGATTCTGGACAAAACACACCTTTTCAACTTGGTCCTCCTCCCCTTCCTCAAATTGTTCATCCTTCATAAGTTTCACTTACTTGTGTTGAATCATCAACAACTTTTCCAATTTGTTGTTCCTGCTTACTGTGTCCGAATCTAATGTTCCCTCACAGTGCGGTCGTAGTCTTCACCATACTAGCCATCGGCTTGAGCTAACTTCTCCAAAAGTTCCCAGCCTTAATCAACATCACAGGTTGAGATGTTCCCATTACTTATTCTATCCAACAACATTCTGATCATTGGGGTGGGCACCTCTGTACAGTGTGTTAAAAAGTGTCTCAGTATTGAAGCCATGATGAGGGAATTGGGATTGATAAGTCGTGAATATCTCCCATGCTTCAACAAACGATTCAAAGTTGTTCTAGACAAAGCTTGAGATTGCATTTCTCATCTTTGTTGTTCTTGAATTAGAGAAAAAATTAGCAGGAACACCCTTTTTCATTCAACCCAAGATGTGATTGTGCCTTGAGGCTGATTGTTCTGATTTCCCTAGGATAAACTCTGATGAAGGCTGATGGATTGATGAAAGGAGGTGAAGATGCGGGATTGATGGTAAACGAGATGATGATGTGAAAAACGTGGCTGGAGGTGGNTGGCTGGAGGTGATGATAGTTGAAGTGATTATATGGATAGAGAATTAAAGTGAATAGATGTTTTGTAAAAGAGTTTCTGGATTCACTAGTGATAAGAAACTCGGATTCAAGACAAATCAAGAATCGATGCTTGAGAGCAATTAACCTCAAAGAAGAAGTTTTTAGGTCAAAAGAATACTCTGATTTCTCTAAGCGGTGTGTTCTAGGTTTTATAGACAAACCAGAACAAAACCACATGATGTTCACAAATAAAAAACAGGAAGTCTAAAGAGAAAAAAACAACATGTTGTTTAATTCAAATAAAACAACGAGGCGTCCCCTAATGGTGCACCTCAAAACTACTAAGTACAAAACCAGAATGGTTTGCACATTATTCTCCTAATGGTAAGACTCCTAAGTAACTCGCCGTAGTGATTCCATCTGCCTCATTAAAAACCATGAGAGAAAACCCAATTGGGACAAAACTCTCTATGGGAAAAAGAGTACATAATTCCTCACCTAAGTTACCTAGTTATCATTACCAGGAAAAGTTTTCAAGATGGAGATGTTGAAGACTTGTGCAGCTGCTAACTCGTCAACTCCTTCTGCAATGAGGGAATGAGCTTCTCTGGCCATATCCGTAGCTCTGGAACGTGTAATCCGACCCTCTACTTCTTGTGTTGAAGCTGTTGTGCTATCCAGGATCATATCACAGATGCGTCTCCCAGATGTGGGCTTTGTCTCTTAGAGAGAATGGAAATAGTATGAGTTTGAAGGCATCTTCACTCACTCCATTGGTCTCGGTCAATCCACACAGCCCCTCAAATTCGTTGAAGTGATCCAAAGGATCCTGAGAAGGCAATCCATGAAACTTATTGCCCTGAACAATAGCAATGAGACTACTCTTAATCTCAAAGTTGTTGTTTTGGATGGCTGGTAGGAGAATACCATGTCTCTGGGTATGGACGCTAGGCGCATCACTAGCTCCAATCTATCTTGGCTTTCTGACTTGAGCCTAGGTGAAGGAGGTACATGAGGTGTACTGATAAAAGGCTTTTCGAGTCCTAAGATCAAATCATTGAGTATAGGGTAGGTAAATGGGATTTGTCGAACCAATACTCAGAAGTTTCTTGTTAAAAATCTATCTACTACTAGGCCTTAGTTCAAGCAACCTATCATTTTGTCACAAAGATAGGCCATGATACCAAATGAGCTAGCAATCTAGACAATATGACAAAATAGACTAAAAGACAAAATATAAACAGAATCTAAAAATACAAAACAGAGAAATGCATCAAAAACAGGGTATAACAATTGCAAAAGATGAAAAGAAGGTTAAAAGCGTAGATCTAAAGGATAGGGAGGGTTTGATCGATGGTAAACTCGCCTATCCGACCTCGCCAAGATATATTGAGCGATCCCTAGACCAGGATGAGAGTAGATTAGCCCTTTCTCACGGCGAAGATCCCTAACCAAGTCGGTTGATCCATTACGGCGCTAGCCACGATCATACCAAATCAGAAGCTTAAAGTTCAGCCCAATACATCTAATAGCCAACCCATATACTATATCTCTCCTCGGTGGATCAAACCATCACCCACATGGCACTTGGTCTCCAATTCCTTTGGTGCTAGTCTTAGGTCATGGCCCAAATCAGATCTCTCTTGATCAAGGAGAGATCAGCATTAAGCTTAGCCATGTGAGAAGAGATCGGAGTTAGATCATTTTTCGCACATCGAGTACATTGGTGGATTCACCTCCAATCTCCCTATCCTCGAGATCCACAAGGATCTACTCGCACCTCATGGGTTGTGAGTGGAGGATCAAGGGAGATCTAACTTGCATAGACATGAAGAACATAAAAATAAAGAGCGGAAAGTAAAGATGAAGGCCAAACTTAATTCATTCCATTAAAAGCATGAAAGTACCTTAAACAAGCTTAAAATGAAAGCAACAACAAAATCGAGAGAGTTTTTCAGCTAAACATCAGATAAAAAATGATAAGAGAGGGATTAGAGGGTATTTATAGGGTCATTTGTGTAACACTAATGGTCAAATCAACCTAAGTCGGTCAACCAGGAATCTTGTCCTCGGACTCCTTGCGCGAGCTTGGGCACCGAGCAGTGGTTCTTGTCTTAGCCCTCTGGGTTTGAGGCTGAGTGGATGGTCCGAGTTTGATAGATTGATATTCCCCCGCGGCAAATAGGTCGAGCTTGGTGACTGAGGCATCTTTTCCTAAGTGTTCCGAGTTGTCCTCGCCTTGCGATCAACAAGGTAGCGATCCGAGTTTGCACGACCTTTTCCTCCTAATAGCTGATCCAATTTGTCCTTAGCTCCATTTTTAGCTTCTTTTTGCTCCTTTTCCTATATTAAACTTCAAACTCCAAATGCAAATGCAAAAAGTGCAAAACTAACCTAAATGGACCTAAGTAATTGGAAAATCTTGCTAAACGGATGCAAAACTACCTATAACAGGACTCTAAAACCATCAAAAACCACACACATCAGCTCCCCCAAACTTAGATCTTGTTGTGCCTCAAGCAAGTGCAATGACCTAAGATGGAAAAACTGCACACAAAAATGGGAACATCTTGTCTAACGAATAACTTGCTTAAGCTAAACCGTAATCCACATGTGGGCTGTATCATTTTGGAAACCGCAATGTAATCATCCTTAAACATAGCATACAACCTATGGATTCCTATCACCTAAGCTGGTCTCTAAAGGTACAAGTCTAATTCCTTATTTCTTTTTGGTGCGGTCCTCAAAAGAGACTAGAGATCAACAAGTACATGTTTCGACTTCCCTAGGCTTATTATGATCATTTTTCAACTTAAATGGTTCCCTCTCATTAAAATTTTGCTGCCCGATTATTCTTTCTTTCTTTTCTTTTTCTTTTCTTTTTCTTCTTTTTATTGTGCCCTTTTGGCTTGTCCGAAGTTGGCTTACACAAACATGAAAGGTTACGGGTTTACACTTCCTTCCAAGTTGCTCTACCAACCCGCATGTGGAGTAAGTTAGCGGATATACACGGATGTGAAAGTACGGGTTTACGCATCCTTCCAACCGCTTCACCTTTACCACTTACTCGGTTTAAATTCTTTGCGGACAGCTTAATTTTTTTCACTTAACTTTTGAGAGGGTTTTACCAAACACACACTTTTGGATCATGCTCAACAAATAGAAGGAAGGTATTGATGCATCTCTAGGCTCTAAATTGGAAGTTTGAGTTCAGTTTTAGAAGGAATCAAACTAGACCTATTTAAAACACAACCCAAGCAAAGTACACCAAGGCAATGATCCGCCCAAAAACTTTCCAAAACGGCTATCTACCAATCAAGAGCATTCACAGTGGTTACTTAGCTTAACTTATCAAGATTTTCTCATCATCAAGATCATTCCCACATAACAAGTACGGATGCATGAGTCCTAAGTGAATGCAACCTAAAGACAAATCTAAGTGGATGCAACTACATGATCACTCTATTTATTTTTTAGATTTCATTCTCAAAGTTTTTCAATTTTTTATGGTTTTTCTATGCATTAAGTTCCATGAAATGCAACAATCAAATGCGCAAAGAAAAATCTAACCAGATTTTTACAACCTAAACGAATGCATATAAAATAGAAAATATGATCACAAGAAACATTGTTAGAGTGATCTAGACCTCTCCCCCAAACTTAAATCACACAGTCCCTTATGTGTATAGAACTCGGAGAGAGTTGTCTAGACAAACAAAGACTAAATCAATTAAAAATAAAAATTTATGTACAAAAGGATGGAGTTTGGTACCTAAAAATCGAACAAGTGAGCAGTCGAGGCATTCATGTCCTCGAGAATTTAGTTTTGAGGGTCTGGGTACCCTCTTTGAGGTATTCCTTCACATGGTGCAATGTGCTGCTCCCAGTCCGAGTACTCCTTCGGTCATGGTCGGCGAGGGACGCATGCGAGGGACCTTTCTGCGGCATTTGCTCTTGGTGTTTCTGGCCCTTTTTCCTAGATCTCTAGTAAACCCGCGTCGTGTCCATTGATTGGCGTCACGGTTGCTCTTCTTGCTCTTTGTGCAAGCTAGGATCTGCTGAAGTTGAGTGTCTCTTCGCTGGTGGTGGCGAGTCATGTGTGCGAGGCTGAGGCTCTGTTCTTCTGAGTGAGGACTCCAATGCATCAATTCTTTTTCACATCCTCTTGCGCTCGTCCAGCCACTCCTCATTTTCCTTAATCATGCCCTTCACCTTCTTGAGGAGCCACTTCCCCAACTTTTGGAGCTTTCCAACCCGTTTGTGGGCTTCCTTTCTCGCTGTCCCTTGGTTTTTCTCAGTGAACTCCTCAAAAAAGTAGGATTCTAGGTTAACTTCTTCCTCGTCTACCTCTTCCTCTGCATGCTGAAATTGCTGTCCTCGCTGGTGTTCGCCGAGTAGGGCCTCGAGGGGTGGGGCGAAAGTTACATTCTCCATAGTGTTCAGTCGGATGAATGCTGGGCAAGGGAGAAGTATTCTGGTGTCCTTCTTTTCTGGGTGATCAAACTTGTACACAACTCGCCCTTTAACCTCGCCTTTAGCAATGAGGCCTGCTCCTTGAAGATAACAAATGTCCATGAAATGGGGTGGAACCTAATTGTGGTTTTCATTGTTCAACGGTTCTCCCTTGGCTTCTAGTATCCGAGCAACCACTTCAACAATATAAATGTGCTTCGGCTTCCCGGATTTCCTCCCTGTTTGCATCACGGCTCGTGCACTATATATGGTAAGGTGTTTTGCCAACACAAACGACATTCCGGAATGCCCTTCATCTCCATCAATATGCAACCCACTCAAAGTGGTGCCAACAATCTCCTTCATCGCCATAACCATCATGTGCATCTCCCTGAGGTTGATTGGCGAGGTGGAGGGTCTAGCAAAAATGATGTTGGCTATTGCTCTCCTCGCGTAGTTGATGGCTGGGTTGCGGATTCAGCTTCCTTTTCTTTGAGATGAATCATACTCCTTAGCTCCCGTTAGCATCTTCCATACCTCATTGGTATCATTCTTTCCAATATTCGGATGTGGTACCTCTCCGGTTTGAAACCCAAAAATTATGTCCAACTCCCTCAACGTCACCGCATATAGTTTGTCGTACACGGTGAACGTTATGTACCCAGATCCATTCTTCTTGATCTTGGATTTATCAGACTTTGCGTAGATAAAAGGTCTACTGTGGCGAGGAATTGCAATGTCTCCTCAATGAAAGAACTCGCCACACTATACATGTAAACTTTCACGCCAAGTGAGCTAAACACCTTATCTTCTTCCTCTGTGATTCTCAATTCCCTCATGGTTCCAGAATATGGGAAATATGTACCTTTGATCCCCATAGGCTTCAAAGCCGCATATGCCTTGTCGGATTCATCATCCTCCTTTGTAGACTTCTTTTTCTTCTCTTCCTCACGCTCCTCGTAGGCCTTCCTCCCCTCCTTCTATGAGTAACCACTCGTCTTGCGATCCTCAATGGCTTGATGGTACCTCATGTTCTTCCGCTTCTTCTCGGTCTTCTTCTCTGGATTCTCCTCGCTCTCATACTCGAACTCTATCGGCGAGGGTTGAGCATATGTGCTGCCCTCATCACTCTCCTTGCTGCTTGAGGGCGAGGCTATCTGTTTACCCTTCCTCTTCTCTTGAGCTGAGCTACCTTCACCATGGGCGTATTTCCAGTCCATTGGCTTAGTCGCCAATCTTCTCGCCGATTCCCTGATCAGAATTTCAATTCTTGTCTGAACACCTCACTCCTCATCATCCGATTAGAAGATGAACCGGCGAGGCCTGTTGTCACGGCGTACCGGCGGTGAGTCGCCAAACCCCACCGCCATCTCTCTTCTTCCAGCTCTTAGTGCGTCATTCATGAACTTGCTCCTGAATTCTTTCATCTTTATTTTGTCACTGGAACACATGCTTGACAAGGATTGAGTAGAAAAATTCAAACTCAGACGAGAGAGAGAGTAACTCGGTGGTGGGGAGAGAGAGAAACTCGGTGAGAGAAATTAACTCGGAGGGAGAGAGAGTTTGTTTGCTTGAGTGATTTAGGGTTAATGATGACGACGAAGAGGGTTGTGTCTTCTTATAGACGAGTGTTCTGGGTGAGGAAGAGACAATCTCGAGAGTGTGAAGAAGACAATCTTGGGTTGATGAGGGAGACAATCACGGTTCCCGATTTACTCGCCATTCGCCTTTGATCTTGGCACAATCCGGGCCGTCAATTTAAAAATTTTAATTCTCAACTGATATCTTGAGTAATGATTAGCTCCATGTTTGTAGTAATATCTAAAAACCACAAGAGTTAGCTAAGACATCAAGATAGACTCAAATTAACGCATTTTAGGCCATTAAGCTCCATGTTCAATGTTTTCTTTGAATAATGAGTCCATATCAATCATATTGAGATGTATTCAACTAGAACATTCTATGTAAAAGGATGCTGAGGTGTGCAACTAGGTCCATGTGTGGTATTCAAGGTAATGTGAACACTACTCGCACACCCTCCTCGGCCTCATGTCCTAAGTGATTCAGGTTCTTTGTCAAATTTTTCAATTCCTCGTTCCGTTGCCTCCAAGGATTAGGTGAGAGGCCTACTCTCTCTTGGCTTAATGGGGGCATTACTTCCTCCAATTTCGCCAAGAGTGTAGCCAAGGCCCCTTGAACCTGAGATCAAGATTCCAAACACCCAATAATAACAACAATAAACTAGCAAAGATTATTCATAAAATTTAAACAAAGCTAAATTGACTTTAAACAAAATTAAAAATAGTTTGTAAAAGTAAAGGATAGACATGGGATTTCCTCCCAAGTGGCCTTGTTTAGAGTCACAAGATCGACTCTTCATACACCTCTTAGTATGGGTTTGCAAAGGGAACCAGAGCTCCCTTGTTCGCATCCTTATCCATCCCCTCTATTGTTCCTTCGATTTCAAAGCATTTCCCATCGATCGTAGGCTTCTTCCTTGATTCCTTTAAGTCGAACATCATACCAACCCCTTCTCCAACCTTGAGATCAATGGTCTTATTCTGCACATCAATCAAAGCTCCCACTGAGGCTAAGAAAGGTCTACCAAGCAATAGGGGATCGGTAGGTTCTTCATCCATCTCTAATACCACAAAATCATTAGGAATCAACACACTTCCAACATTGATTGGTACATCCTCGAGCAATCCCCTCAGCTTCCTCGTTGTTCGGTTTGCGAGGACCAAGGAAATTTTGCAATCCAAGAAGTTTGAGTACCCCAGCTTTTGTGCAGTCATCAATGGGATAACCTTGATGGATGCTCCAAGATCAAGCAGTTGATGAATGTAAGGTGCCCTACTACACAAGGAAGTGTGAAGCTTCTCGGATCACCCAATTTTTCCGCAATGAACCATTCCTTTGGTGTGGAAGAACTGGTCAATACTGATCCAGATGATCGGATTCCAATAACCATACATTCCTCCTCTCGCTCTTGAAGTGAACCCTTCAAAAAAATTTTGTATTGCGGAATTAAAGCAAAAGCATCTAGGATAGGGATCTTTAGCTCTATACCACTCATTTGCTTGTGAAAAAGGACCTTCTGTTTTTCCGCTTGGTTCCTCTTTAAACGTTAAGGGAAAGGTGCTTTGGCGTTGGCTGCAACCACTGGTGCAACTCCTTCTGTCAAATCCAGGTTGGGAATGTCTGGTTGTTCTCCTCGCTGCGCAGGCAGGCGAGGGCTCTCCTTGAGTTGTGCAGTTTTCCCAGCAGTCAGATCATCATCACCCTCTCCTCACGGCTCAGGCCTGCGAGGTGTGTCTCCGAGTTAAACTCATCCAGCTTTTTCCTAGATTGTTCTACCCCCCAAGCTTGAATAACGCTATCCTTGGCATTGTCCTTTTGTCCAACCACTAATGGCAGCACATTTCCGGTTTGGAGAGTGATTGATTGAGCCGTATACTCCTTTGGGCTTTGAACGGCCTTTCCGGGTAGCTGCCCAGTTGTCTTAGTAGATAACGATGCTTGATTACTCTCCACATGCTTCAGCCGTGCGTTGAGGGTTTCAAACTTGCAGTTGAGGTCACTATAGCTTGCATCAACTCAGCTATGAACCTCGCCAAACTTAGTGGTCATCTCCGCTTGGTGTGCGGTTTGGCTTTGCAAAATCTGTTGGAGCATATTCATTACGTCCGACTGTTCCTCTTTTGTTGTCGGAGGCTGTGTTGGAGCTGGTGCCGGCTTAAGGCTCTGCTGCCATTGTTCCTTGGGTATCCAAGCTCGTTGTTTTGGTTGATACACTTGATCTTGTGCGTTAGCTACATTTGTGCTCGGTAGCTCAAGTTTGGGTTCTGTTTTTAATTGACCCACGGCTTAGATCCACTTTGATTTTGAACAAAACAAATCTCCTCCAATTGCTCGTCTTCGCTTTCTTGTACCATTTCCTCTTCTACAAGGTTGACCTGTTTGGTGTGCACCATGAGCAATTTATCCAGCTTCTCCTAAAGTTGCTTCAACTCCTTTCGTGCAGAAGTGTTGGAATATGTGGTTCCCCTGACAGCTCAATCATACTCCTCGCCATATTATCCCTTTTCTAGGGCGAGGTTCTCTACTAATGCTCTTCCCTTGTTGATATCCTGCTGTAGAAAGCTCCCGTGACTTGCGGTATCCAACAACATACGTTTCCTTGGGTGAACTCCTCGGTAAAAGTTGTTGAGGATTGTATCCTCCCTGAAACCATGATGAGGGCACTAAGCCTGATAGGTATTCTATTTGTCCCAAGCCTCGACCAATGACTCGCTGCTTTGCTAGACAAAGTTGGATATGTTGTTCCGAAGGTTTGCCATCCGTGAGTTGGAGAAAAACTTGGTGAGGAACATGTGCTTGCACTCTGGCCAAGTTGTGATTGATCCGGTGGGAACGTGTCTTTCCCACTGATGTGCTCTATCCCCTAGAGAGAAGGGAAAGACCCTGAGCTTCAATGCATCTTCACTCACTCCATCGATGCGAGTGAGCGAGCATAATCTCTCGAACTCGTTGAGATGATCGAGGGGGTCCTCCGAGGGTAGACAACGAAATTTGTTGTTCTGGACCATGGAGATTAGTCCACTCTTTATCTCGAAGTTATTATTTTGGATCACCGGATGTTGGATTCCGTTCCGTATCGTGTGTGTACTCGGGGCATCGCTCGCACCAATACAGCGAGGGCGACAAGCTGGGTTTTGTGCTTGTGCCTAGTGGGCGGACTCATTGACCAACAGAGGTGTTCCATCCGTCGTTGTTCCCGGTGTGGTGTTATCCAGATCTGGTTGCTGTTGCTGCATTCTGGTACGCTCTCAACGGATCGCACGAGTGAGCTGGTTGATGTCGTTGGTGGGTGGTGGAAGGTGGTGAGAACCTTTCGACCATGTGTGCATCAACCGACTAAACAGTACTGATTACTCGCACAACTTGCAGGAGTTGACGCGAGGGTACTGATTTTATATCTGTCCTTGGTTCCTGCCGGCGAGGGTACCTTTGAGGCCTGCAAGGACAGAAACAACAACTTGTCAATAAAGTGGAAGCTTGGTCCTTATAGATCCAAGTTGAGTGAAACACAGACAAGTAATAACAGTAATGACACTAAACCTGATCCTAAGACTAGCAAAACTGATTTGGCAACAGCGCCAATTTGATAAAAAGGGTTTTTATCTCCTTAAGATCAACTCATTGAGTATAGGGTAGTTAAATTGGATTTTTCAAACCAATACTCAGAAGTTGCTTGTAAATAATCTATCTACTACTAGGCCTTAGTTCAAGCAACCTATCAATTTATCACAAAGATAGGCCATGATATCAAATGAGCTAGCAATCTAGACAAGAGGACAACATAGACTAAAAGACAAAATAGAAACAGAATCTAAAAATTCAAAACAGAGAAATGCATCAAAAAGAGAGTAAAAATTGCAATAGATGAAAATAAGGTTAAAAGCATAGATCTAAAGGATAGGGAGGGTTTGATCGGCGGTAAACTTGCCGATCCGACCTCGCCGAGCTATATTATGCGATCCCTAGACCAAGATGAGAGTAGATCAGCCCGTTCTCATGGTGAAGATCCCTAACCAAGTCGGTTGATACATAACGGCACTAGCCACGATCATACCGAATCAGAAGCTTAAAGTTCAGCCTAATACGTCTAATAAAAGACCCACATACTTGGTCTCCGATTCCTTTGGCGCTAGCCTTAGGTCACAGCCCAAATCAGATCTCTCTTGATCAGGGAGAGATCAGCACTAAGCCTAGCCATGTGAGAAGAGATCGGAGTTAGATCATTGTTCGCACGGCGAGTGAATCGGTGGATTCACCTCCGATCTCCATATCCTCGAGATCCACAAGGATCTACTCGCACCTCATGGGTTGAGAGCAGAGGATCAATGGAGATCTAACTTGCATAAACATGAAGAACATAAAAATAAAGTGCAGAAAGTAAAGATGAAGATCAAACTTAATTCATTCCATTAAAAGCATGAAGGTACCTTAAACAAGCATAAAATAAAAGCAACAACAAAATAGAGAGAGTTTTTCAGCTAAATATCAGATATAAATGATAAGAGAGTGATTAGAGGATATTTATAGGGTCATTTGTGTAACCCTAATGGTCAAACCAACCTAAGTCGGCCAACCAGGAATCTTGTGCTCGGAGTCCTTGCGCGAGCTTGCGCACCGAGGAGTGGTTCTTGTCTTAGCCCTTGGGGTTTAAAGCTGAGTGGATAGTCCGAGTGTGATAGATTGATATTCCCTCGTGGAAAATAGGTCGAGGCTGGTGACTAAGGCATCTTTTCCTGGGCGTTACGAGTGGTTCTCGCCTTGCGATTCACGTGGTAGCGATCCGAGTTTGCACGACCTTCTCGTCTTAGCAGCTGATTCAATTGTGGTAGCTCCTTTTTGCTCCTTTTTGCTCCTTTTCCTAGATAAAACTTCAAACTCCAAATGCAAATGCAAAAAGTGCAAAAATAACCTAAACGGACCTAAGTAATCGGAAAATATAGCTAAACCGATGCAAAACTATCTAAAACAGGACTCTAAAACCATCAAAAACCACACACATCATGTACCATCGTTCAATCCTGCAAGTGTAGTGTTATCTTCCATCTCGACTGGTTCGAAATTATCAACCTGAATTATGTCCCTCTGCTCTCTGAGTTCACGTAGAAGCAAGTGGATATTTCTAGGTACCTGGGCAGATTTTGATTACCCTTGTACCTAGTCTGCATGAACTTCGAAAAATGAACCCAGAAAGCAGAACACGACCAATTATGGTCAAGTTGTGATGTCGAGTTGTGGAAGTGCGTTGGAGATGGTGAACCTCGATGATGGTATGTCGAGTTTAGTAGTCAAGTTCACCTGGAACGCACCAAAAACTGAGGAATCGAGATGTTAGTACCCAGAATAACAAAAATTAACGAGAACTTGTTCTTAGAAAGCTGAAATTCCTAATTGACACTAGCATAAACCCATTTGGAAACGATGCCAATTTAATAACATGTTTCTGCAGAGTTTCTCAAATACTATTACACAGATCAATGTAGTATAATAGGTGTCAAGCCATTTGGGATAGTAGCTAACAATCAGTACTCAATCAACTCAACTAATCCAAGGCAAATCAAGCAGTTTGTAACAAGCAATCCAACTAAAATTCGAAAATAAACTAAAGAATAACATAGTAATAGTAAAACAGAGCAAGTGAAACAGAGTATTTAAAAACAGAGCAAGATAAACAAAAACATTAAGCGACTAAGATGTGTTTACGAGAAGGCTAGGATAATTAATCAGATGTTGGCTACATACATCTACACTTGCTTATCAACCTATTAAGGTGACTTCTAGCCAATAGATTCAGGCAATCAATATCATTCTCACAAATATTCAACTCAACCCAAGTGCAATCTGACCCAAACCTGTAAGGAGAATCACACTTGGTTTGGCATTAAGAGACAACGTAATAGAGCTAATAGACATTCTAAACTCCCAGTCTCTTAGGTTGGAGAAGAAAATCTCAACTCTAGGTTCATTCAAGCATTTTCACAAACACTTGTGGGTGTGGAATGCAAGTATCAGATCTCAAGTGATCAAGTTGAAATCACCAATGAAAACACCTAGAATGGAAAGATCTAAACATCAAAGAACTTAAGCAAGTGAGAAGAACCCTAGATTTGCAAAGATCTAACCCATCTCCTCACAAACCCAAATAGATCTACTCACTAATCATGACGTAAACATAAACCCAGAAATCAATGTGAATGGCATGATTAGAAAGACAGAAAATATGAACAACAATAAAGAAGAAAGAATTTACAATTACTCTAAGAATCATCAAAGATCCAAACATTCAAACTAGCAAGTTTTTAGAGAAATTTTTTTTTAAAATTTTGCTAGATGTGGAAATAAAATATGCACAAGATGTTTGTGGGCTAAAGGGAGTATTTATAGCCACTTACAAAAACTCTAAAAAGTGAACGCAAAAAAAGTCAACAAAATGAAAAACAGAAAGACAACTCGCATGTGATGTTGGGTTGGTAGTGGAGGTGTGCCTTGTTCTTCAAAAATCCCACAACTCAAGATGGAAATGTCGAGGCCTTGGTTGATTCTTGTTTCAGGCCACCGCGATCTGTAACTTGACCAGATGTGAAAGGGGGGTAGGGTCGAGGTGGTCAGCTTCCATTCCTTTCGAGCTTTCTTTGATCGAGCTCAACACTCCAGTCCAGTCCTTGCTAGTCCTTAAGTCCATTATCACTCCAAAATGCTCCAATTGACTCCCAAAGTATTAGAAAACGCTCCAATTGCAGTATGTATGTTATGTGAATGCAAAGTATGCAATATGAACCTAAAAAGACTCTAATATGGTGCAACTGCTATAGATATATTTGCAAAATTTTCCAAATAAGAATACTAAAACATGCAAAAATACATACATATCACACACTCCTCTCGTACTAGTACCCCACTGATTGTCGCCTTTTCTAGCGCCGCGTATAAGTAAAGCACTCTCCAATTTCAGGTTTGGCCAAAATTGGTGGTTTGGCTAGATAATTCTTGAGCTGGTTTAGTGCTTCCTGGCACTTGTTTCTCCACTCAAAGTTTTTGTTCTACTTGAGTAACTTGTAGAACGAGAAGCACTTGTCGAATGATTTAGGAATGAAGCAGGTTAGCGCGGCGATCCTTCCCCTGAGGTATTGAACCTCCTTTGGTGTTTTTGGAGCATGGTGTTGACGCCATCGCGCTTATTTGCTTTGGGTTTACTTATATTCTCTGTTTGTGACTAAGTATCCAAGGAATTCTCCAGATGTCATGCCAAAGCAGCATTTTGCCGGGTTAAGTTTCATCACATACTCATTCAAGATTTTGAAGCATTACGCAAGTTATGACACGTGGTCTTGTAGCTGAGTTAATTCGACCAACATATCGTCAATGTACACTTTCATTGCCCGCCCTAGTTGTCCTACCGACGTTCAGTAATCCGAACAACATCTTTATTACAATACATCCTCCTATCTGTTATGAATGACATCTTCTCCTAGTCTTTGGGGTGCATAAGTATTTGGTTATATCCTGAAAAGACATCAATGAAAGACATCACCTTATTGTCGTCTGTAGCTTCAACCAGTCTATCTGTGTGTTGGAGTGGGAAACTGTCTTTCTGGCACCTTTGTTGAGGTCACTGAAGTCCACGCAAGCCCTCCATTTTCCATTCTTCTTTTTGACCACCACATGGTTTGCTAACCAATCCGGGTAATCAACTTCCCGTATCGACCTAAGCTTCATAAGTCGCTCTACTTCGCCACTGACTTTCTTCGCGTGTTCTAGTCCAAATTTCCTTTGTTTCTAATTTATCCGCTTGAAGATTGAGTCCACATTAAGTTTGTGCGTGTTTACTGATGCATCGATTCCATTTATAAAGGATGCCAACCATTCGAAAATGTCTACGTTCCTACTTAAAAATTCAATCAACTCTTTCTTGACGTCTAGGTCAAGATCTCTTCATGTTATGATTTGTTTCTCCATATCATTAGGGTCGATCTGCACATGCTCCAACACAGACTCCCTTGGGAGATTCTGTTTTAGATTGTGGTGGATTCCGCTTTCCCACTCGGATGAGGCCTCAAGTTGTAGTAATTGCTACATGAGGCTACGCATTAGAGAGCACAAAATTTGTCTTTGCAGTATCGCCTTACCATTTTCCGACTCATTCATATCATAGTGTCCCCTCTAGGCATCGAGAGTTTCTGTTAAAAGTCGGCAAAGACATGGGTCTCGTTCCTCTAGTCAGAGGTACCTTGTTAGCTACTTAACAAAATGATTTTAGGAACGTTGTCGGTGCCAGTCACTCGAGTACTGAGGGAACTTCAATTTTCTTAATAGCTGAATCTGTGTGTACGCGATATTCCTAGTGAAGGGAGTGTTCTGGGTATGCTTGATCACATGGTGCATTTTTGGGGCGAACGTGGTTCTTGTGTACTTGTGTCTTCATGGATTATAGTTTTCCTAGGTTTGTCGTACCATAAAAAGGAGTCTGATTAGTATGTCCACTTTGGGAGGAGGCGCTCTGACTCTCTGCTTTCATGCCTGTCACAGTGTTCTTCTTCAAACACCTCTTCTAATACCTGGTCTTCTACGCTTGGCAGAATGTCTGCCCTCCTTAGGAGGCTGCGCCTCATCTCCTGGTTGGCTCACCTCATTTCTTTGATATGCTTGTGGTGCGCTATGTTCTGCCTTTACAGTAGTTTGGCAAGGTCATTGCTCATTTTCTTGTTTTGCTTAGCTTGCTCTACCAGCTGCCTCATCACGGCTTGGCTCTCCGCTGTCATGTGATTGTCTGTGGAGGCAGTTCATTCACCAGTTCATCCATCTCGTTTGGGTTGACTCCTGCATTGGTTGTGCTGTCAGCCGCCTCTCCGGTTTGCGGTGCGAGTGCTGCTTGTTAGCTTCTAGTTACCTTACTTTCGTTAGCTTGACACCGACTCGAGAAGAAAAAATCATATTTCGACGCCACAGTGGGCGCTAAATTTTTTATGCGTAAAACAACGGGGCAATAATCTAATATATTTGATTAGATTTGACAAATGAATTAAACAAATTATAAAATTATTTGTCAAATGATCGAATATAGTTTTTCTTTATCAGAATCGAGCTAAGTGATATTTTGCTGACTTCACGGTCATATATGCTTGCCTTGATTCATTGCTCTCATTTTATAATGCCTTCCTTCATTTTTCGGAGAAATTTTTGATTTTTATAGTATCACCAGATTGGGGCGGTATCTCCGTCTTCTTTATTATCCCAACCAATCATAATGATTGGCGAGGTTCTACTTTTTTTACTGGAAAGCGCACCTATACTTATTCCAGAAAAATATTCTTTTCTTTGGTGGTCAGCACGCCGACGCTAACTTGACCTACTAACTTTGGGCCACCTCTTAAACCTTCTTTTCGTGGTGAATCCTCTCATTTTATTGTACCTGAATGATTTAGGCCTTACCATAAACATGGTGTCAAAATGATACACCAATTAAATATACGAGATAGTCACAAGAAATACCCACACGAGCAATTTGTTTTGTAGTACTTTAGTTTCACCGTTTTATTTATCTAAATAAATTCACTTGAAGGTCGGACCGTAGTAAATAGGGGCGATAGTTTTAGATTTTATATAAATTTATTAGTAATTAGAGCCTTAAATTTTAGGTTTTATTGAATTTTTAGTAAGTTGGCAAAATGTCTCTCTTTAGGTGTTAGTAACAGTGTATGATTATTATACAATCTTATCTTCTCAATTTGTATAATTTTTCTTTTCTAAAACTTATGAATAAAAATTTTTGCTATTATTTGAGAACTTACCAAAAGAAAACAAATAATTTTGAATAAGGTTTTTGATAACGTCAGACCAGCTCTGATTCGCATTGATGTTTTGTGTACATACAATGAATCTTTACACGGGGTTTTTATACGTATTAATTTTTCATACAATTATTTTATTCATATGTTATATCTTTAGAATTTCTAATAACTAAAGTAGAGTTGGCCGGTAGAGGATTATATAGTATTTTGTATTATCCTACTAGTTTTTATCCCACTATTCCACTATAGAGAAGGAGTTTGGACCTTCGAAAAATATTTAAATAAGATGAGCGCTTTTAATCCACAACTTTTCAGTGGGAAAATACTAAGTTTCTTATTGACCAACAAAAAATCAGACATAGAAAAATCAATGTTAGTAAAATAAACAGAATTTGTTAAATCAATTCTACATCCTGAATTTTTTCTCCTATTCCCCTTTTCTTAGTGACCAACTCCGACAATGACAATACCGCTGAGGCAGTTGAGGAACAGTTGGAGGAGAAGAGCTGAGCGACTTGAGGCAAAACAAAAGAGTCTAATTCCAAATGTTTATAGTTTTCATGTAGAGGTTTGTGAGTTGATGAGGATGTTGTAGAAAACCGGAAGGGAATAAGTGAGTTTGACAGAATACAGAAAAGGATGAGTATATTTCCTTAATCTCAAATGAGAAAAGTACAACAGTTATATACAAGTGTAGATGGTTGTAGAGAATTAATTATAACACCACTAACAAGAGGCATTACATGAAGGAGAGAAAAATCTCAAAGAGTAAATGAAGTCATTGTAGAGAGTTCATAATGAATCTTCCGTTAGTTGCAGAACAATATTTCGATTGTAAATGTTTGTATAATACATTGTTCGGTAAAGGTTTGTATGCCGCTCTAGGTTGATCTAAAATCTCTTATTTCATCGCCACCATTGTCTTCTCTAAACTTATCTTCCACAACCATTTCTCTGTTATACATATCTTATCCATATCTGTAACTTAATTTTCTTCGCTGCTACATAAAGATACCAGAATGAAGCACTAACAAGATTACTAACACAAACACAATAGTTTTCTTAGAACTTTTGAATTGTAAATAATATAAATAAAGTATAGTCTTCTTTATTCTAATTTACACAAAATCAACCCTTGATTTAATATTGACATATTTCTCCCTATCCAAAGCTCACACAATACTAACAATTTGTAGTATTTTAACACTCTCTGATTCACTCACCAAGAACACTATAAAACATTTACACTTTTTTAAATCTCGATATCTACAATCTGAAAGCTCAATCCTAAGTCGCTAAGCACTCCTCATATATGCTAAGCACTTCTAGGGCTTCCAAATTAGTCTTTGGAAAAACTTCCATAACCCTTTTCTCTTCGAAGTTGTCACACCCTCCTTTTTACTTTCAACATTCTGCAGAGCGTTTAGAGTTGACCCTTCTTCTTTCCTTATGTTCTGCTGCCGTAAAAATAATTTGGTCGAGTCAACCTTCACTTTCATTCTGCAGCCTTTCCATCTTTTATCAATTTCGGTGCTAAGTTTTTTTTGCGCCAAATGCTTTTCTTGAAGTGAATGAGGTAACACCACATCCGATCTATTTGACCCAAAAGCAAGGCCCACTCTTTTCTTGAATCCATGTCAGCTACACTTACTCCCCATCATATGGATTTGAATCTCATCTTTCATTTCATTCTCTATGGAACTGCAAGTACATTGCAGGGAAACACAAACACAGCAACTTCCTCGCAAAATTTTGGGGGGGGGAATTTCCCTCATAAATTTGCGAGGAAGTTGCACTGTTATTGTGAGTACCATTTATCCCCCGCATATCCATAGCAATATTGCGAATACATTACGATGGAAATTCTTCCTGGCAGATTTTCTAAGCCTTTTCCAGGATTTTAAACTTATGTGATATTAGGAACAGCACATTAAAAATGCAGAATATCTAATAATTGCGATGGAAATGAGTTTCCTTACAAGACCCTCGCAAATACGTCACAAATTCATCTTCCATATCAATTGCCTCACATGTTTCCTAGAATTTCCATATAAAATATTATCTCTTCTCTATAAATAGGCCACCATGAGATTGGAGTAGCATACATAATCATAAACACTTAGGAATGGAAAGAGAGGAAAAGAATTTTTGAGAAAAAACAAATCGCGTCAGAATATGAAGTGTTCGAATGACGATAACGGATTGCTAATAAAGATCTAGAGACCGGAGAAGTGACAAGATAATTTTGAGATGGTTTGCAAGCTTTCCTAAACAAAGCGGCTAATAACCTATTTGCTTCACATGATGGTAAAATCTTTTGTGGGTGTCGAAAGTGTCATTACAAGAAATACACACATTCATAGCATCTGAAATATGTTATTATACGGGTTTGATAGCGTTAACGTAAATGCTATTTATATTGCTGTTATAGTAGGTAGATCAAGTTATGATAGCATTTTTCGGGATCTTATTATTTACTTAATATATAGCATATATAGAAATGCTACAATTGATGACTTTTACAATAGTGTTTGAATAATCTGGTCATATATATGGTTATAATGTTGATATATGCTATAGTACAAAACTTTTATGAGACTAATTATGTGCAACAATATGCTCGTAAATTATAACGGATGCTCATTGCTATATTAATGAGTTGTTCATGTTCAGCATATGCTATGGTAAAATAATTAATATGTAATGTTTAGTACTATCATATTAAATTATAACATTTTTTTGTTATTGTATGCACATCTTTTGTATTGTCCATCATCTCATTTCTTATGTTCTTCATATAAAACCTTATTTAATAAACCACGCATACCATTAATATAAGTCACAATATCCAAGTACATGATACACCAATCACACATATCACAAATCTAGATTCTTTAAGCATAAAATAAGTCTTAAATCAATACATAAGCGACACATGACACAATATTACACTGTTTACCTTTGTTTTTAAATTCAAAGGAGGACCAATTTATCAATTGGCCATGCGATTGATGAACCATGTGTATATCTCATATACTCTATTTCATCTGACCTCCTCCAAACTATTGCATCTGGTACCATCACTGCATTTACCCACACTCTTGTTGCATTCTGACCCAAGTGGACAAAGTGAACCATTGGAACAGGGTTTGTTGAATGCACTTATCCTTCAGCAACTACCTGATTCTTCCCAGTGATATCCATCAGTTTGCACTTCAGATTTTCCTTTATAGCTTCATGACCTTCTTTAATCTGACATGTTTATTGATAACAAGATTTTTGTTCTATGGAATCAAATCATTGAAGGGTAGTGGAAAGTAGATGGATTAGTCGAATCAATTCTCAGTGAATACTTGTAAGCAACTTATCTAATACCATATTCTAGTTCAGACAACCTACCAATCTGTCACAAAGATAGGCTATAACTCTAGTGAACTCTCAAACTAGCACAAAGGCCAAAATACACTACGACACAAAATAAAAACAGAACAAAGCATTCAAAAAAAATAGAGAAACAATCACAAAACAGACCAAGATAATGACAATAGATAAATCTAGGGTAATAAACATGAATCTAGAGGA
>OVBA01004230.1:0-18613 GCA_900406435.1 Lepidium aucheri | reverse complement strand
CAAAAGAAGGCGAGGTAATAGCGATGAACAACAAGAATTCCCATAAGTTGAAGTACTGACCTCAAAACAGTAGTCAAAACCCATTGATTTTATTATGGGAGGATCTTACCTCGTTTTGAATTCCATCAATTCAATCAAATCTCATCAACGAAAAGTCGAAATGAACTCCCAGCTAGGAACGAGCCCTATTTATCAAAAAGCAATAATCACGTTCAGTGAAAGCGTAACAGCGCACCTCGACAAATCGCACGATGATGCAATTGTGATTTCTCTTGACATAGCGGGCTACGAGCTCTCACGGATAATGGTTGATACCGACAACTTGGTGGACATACTCTTTTATGATGCCTCTAAGCGAATGAATCTTGAAATTCTGAGATGAACAACGATAAAACTCCGCTAACCAGTTTTGACGGAAACACAATACTGTCGTTAGGGACAATAACTCCGCTAGTAATTACCCATGGAATTTGTAAGCTCGTAAAATTTATGGTGGTAGACAATCCGGCACAATTTAACGCAATACTCAGACGACCTTGGTTGTACAATATGAGAGTAGTTGCGTGACTTATCATCAATGTGTAAAGTTTTCGGTTAAAAATGGAATCGACATCATCCGAGCAACTCAGTCCACGTCTAGCAGATGCTATAGAACTGCTTTTGAAAAGCTTCGAACAGAAACATTATACCAATTAGAGAAGAAAAGTATTCACGCTAACACAAAACCTCGCTTGGCATCATTAGAAGTTGTAGTAGTAGATAAGGATTTCCCCGATAGACGAGTAAAAGTCAGGGCTGACTTGGAACCAAATATTAAACCGAGCTAAACTCCTTTTTAAAGGAAAACAAACAAACATTCGCATGGGAACCATCTGATATGCTAGGAATCAGTATCAAAGTCGCGTTGCACGAACTGAAAGTTAACTCGACGTATAAACCCGTTAAACAGAAAAGAAGAAAGCTAAGCCCAGAAAAGGCAGCTGCAGTAAAAGAAGAGGTCCAACGGTTACTAAAAATTGGGTCGATTAAGGAGGTCAAATACCCGAACTGGTTGGCTAACCGAGTTGTAGTAAAATGAAAACCAGAAGCAGGAGAATGTGTGTAGATTTCACTGACTTAAACCAAGCCTGCCCAAAGGTTAGCTATCCACTGCCTCACATAGATCGTATCATCGAGGCGACGCCCGAGCATAAATTGATGTCTTTTATTGGACGCTTTCTCAGGGTATAACCAGATATTCATGCATCCCGATGATCAGGACAAAACTTCTTTCATAACGGACCAATGAATTTACTGTTAAAGAGTAATGCCTTTTGGATTAAAAAATGCAAGAGCAACCTACCAAATATTAGTGAACAAAATGTTTGCCGAACAGATTGGGAAAACCATGGAAGTCTATATTAACGACATGCTTGTAAAAAGCATGGTCCTGAGGACCACGTCCTATAGCTTCAAAGATGTTTTGAAACTCTAAACGAATAAAATATGAAATTGAATCAGATCAAATGCTCTTTTGGGGTTGTCTCAGGGGAATACCTTGGGTACCTCATCACATGAAGAGGGATTAAAGCAAACCCAAAGCAAATAGAGGCACTCTTAGACCTTACAACCTCGGGAACTCTGAAAGATGTACAACGATTAACTAGCAGAATTGCAGCGCTCACAGATTTATATTGAGGTCTACGGACAAATGTCTCTTCTTTTACAAGCTACTAAAAGGGAAGCAACTAAAGGGGAAACTAGAGTTTCAATGGAATGAGTAGTGCCAAAAAGCTCTCGAAGATCTTAAAAGGTACCTCGCAGCACCTCTTATACTAGAAAAACTAGTCAATGAAGAGCCGTTATACTTGTATATAGTAGTTTCAGATTCAGTGATAAGTGGAGTTATTGTTCGAAACCGAGGGAAGCGAGCAGAAGCCCATCTATTACGTAAGCGCAATGCTCATTGGGGCCAAAGCACAATGCCCAATTGAGGAAATGTTAGCATTAGTAGTCGTAACTTCGACCAGAAAACTGCAACCTTACTTTCATTCGCACCCAATAGTGGTAATGACGTCATAACCCCTTAGAGCTATACTACATAATCCCAGCAATTCGGGAATGCTAGTAAAATAGGCCATCGAAATCAGTGAATATGATATCGAGTATCGAAATCACACAAGCTTAAAGACGCAAGTATTGGCGGATTTCATCATGGAGTTAGCTCGAAAAAACAAAGTCGAGCTCAAGCCGAATAAAAGATGGAAACTCCACATCAATGGAGCCTCGTCTAAGCAAGAAGCAGGAGTTGGAATACGATTGGTATCCTCGAATGACGAGATAAAAGAACAATCTTTTTATTATTTTTGACGCATCAAATAATGCAGCAAAATACGAAGCTCTAATTGCTGGGTTAAGATTGGCAATCAGCCTCGGTGTAAAAGAAATAACAGCTCATACGAATTCGTAACTCATATCAAGTTAGATAAAGGGGGACTACGAAGCAAAAGATCAGAAAATGATTGCATATAAGGAATTAACTCTTGAAGTTATAAAACAGTTCGACAACTTTGAGCTTAACAAGATCCCGCAAGGAGATAATACAGCCGCAAATGCATTGACTGCCCTAGCAGCAACGTTGGATCCAAATGTCAAAAGAATCATACCTGTCGAGCATATAGAGGAACCGAGCATCGACAAAAAAAGAATAATGGTAGTCGATAATGAATTAAATGAATAAGAAGAAGCCCAATCCAGTGAATCAACAGCCACAGAAGAAGACTAGCGAGCTCCAATTGAGCAGTATATTTGAGCTGGCGAGCTCTCTTCTGATAAATGGGAAGCTCGAAAGTTAAGAGTACAAAGTGCAAGATACACCATATTAAACAACCAACTTTACAAGAGAAGCATATCTTGACCACACCTGCGGTGTGTGGGTAATGAGAAAAGAGCTGAAATACTAAACCAAATGCATGAGGGACATTGTGGCAACCATGCAGCGGGATGTGCATTAGCAATTCGAATTAAGAAGCAAGGATATTTCTGGCCCTCAATTGTTTCTGACTGCGAGCAACACTCTAGAAAATGCCAGAAGTGTCAAAGGCATGCCCCAATGATCAACCAACCAGGAGAGCTATTTAGCTCAACAACAATCCCTTACCCATTTATGAAATGGTCCATGGACGTCGTTGGACCGCTCGAACCATCAGGGCAGCGGCAAATTTGTTTTCTACTTATCTTGACGGACTGTTTCTCTAGGCGGAAGCCTATGCGAATATAACCGGAGCACAAGTATTTGACTTTTTGTGGAAAAATGTTATATGTGAGCATGGGCACCCAAGTGAGATAATAACCGACAATGGAACTAATCTCATTTCCAATCCAGTGAGAGAATTCTGTGACGCCTGGAAAATAAACTGACAACATCGAGACTGCATTAGCCACAAAGAAACATACAAGCCAAAGCCAATAACAAGAAAATCATTAGCATACTCAAAAAGCGCCTTGAATCAAAAAAGTTGGGCTGGCACGCCGAGCTCAACAGTGTCCTCTGAACATATCAAACGCCACCAAGATGACCTACTTGGGAAATCCCCTTCTCAGTACTTTACGGTGTGGAAGCGATGGTACCTGCAGAAACTTCAATTCCGAGCTTGAATTAAAGCGTCAGAGTTGGAGCAGGAAAACAGCAAACATACAGTGGATATGATAAAAGAAAAGAGATACCTAGCAAACCATCAAATGCAAAACTACAAAAATATTGTGGCAAAGTTCTATAATTCAAAGGTTAACCTTAGAAAATTCCATCATGACGACCTAGTGTTAAGAAAGGTCTTCGAGAATACCCGCAAGCTTAATGCAGTGAAATTAGGAACATCGTGGGAAGGACCATACCAAGTAATCGAAGAAGCAAGGTCGTGTGTATACAGAATAAAGCATGTTGACTCCGACAAGACATAGCCAAGGCCGTGGAACATAATGTACTTAAAAAGATTCTATCTCTGAAATAATGAGCTGCAAAAAAGTTAAACTACGTAAGGCTTGATCCTCTTTAAGAGGTACATAGGCAGCTTGCTAGTCAAGTGCAGCCCAAAAAAACGAGAAAAAAAACTTTTTATAAAAAAGGAATAATAGCATAATACTAACAATAAAAAGAAAAACAACAAAATGTATGTACAAACGGTCCTAAGAATTTCAGCAAGGGACAAAGAGGAGAAAAGAAAATAAACCAAAACCAACAATAAGCTAAAGTTATTAAAAAACAATATAAATAAGATAGAGAGCATGCTCTAAGAAACGTTTTCATCAAGCTCGTAATCAGACACCTCCTCATACTCGACCTCGCCCTCATGGCGTAATGAAGTTACCTCTTCCACCTCCCTGTCTAAATCCAGAGTATTTTGCCGAACTCTTGCCAACAGTGCAAGGTTGGAAAGAGCTTTGGGAGCTTTCAGCTCAGTAGTGGTGGATCTTTTCTTTCTTCTCCATCTTTCTGTGAAAGCAACCTTACATTAACGTAGGGAAGAAACAGCAGCAGTTTCTCAAACTCGGACACTAACTCCTCGATGGTAAGATTGGAAGCGTCAACTTGTTTACAGAGCTCATCGCGAGCCTTGGCTTCTTACTCAAGTTTCTCTACCAAATTCCAATTAGAGAGCTCAACGGACTCGGCCCTACCTTGACCTCAAGGTACAAGTCCTCATAGCATTTACGCTCCTTCTCTTCGCCTCGAATCGCTTTTTCCTTGGCTAAGAGTAGAGCAAGAAACTCATCATGAGCAGCTCTGGCTTCTTTTAGCTCTTCTTCATACCGAGCAGTAGTCTACTCGAGGACGCGCCTAAGGTCAGAAGAAAGCTCGGCCGCCCATTCCCACAAACATCTCTCAATGGAATCAATGTACTTGTTCCTCATATAAACACTCTAAAAATAATAATAAAATAATCAGTAAAAACCAAAGGAATGATAAAAATAAGTAAAAGAGGGACATTTACCATAATGTTAGCGTCTGCCATATCTCTATACTCTGCAGAGAAAATCATCTCGGACACAGGAGCGATAGTCATGTTAGGAGTCCGGAATTTGAAAAGAACTATGTGGGGATCTTGTCTGTCACCGCTCATGTTACCCGTTCTAGCGGCTGACGAGGTACCAGAGCTAAGTTCTGGGGCCCTGAGAACAAGAACGCATTCCCATCATCTTGCACAGTACTTTCGAGGGGGCGAGTCGCTACCACCGACGAATCAACAACACTAGGAGGCGGGGGTAGAGAGGCCAACACCTGGTTAAACACCGGAAGCAGAGTTGGCAAAGAGGCTGCAACCTCGACAGATGCCAATCTCAAAATTGGAATTGAGATGGGCACCTCGCTAGTAAGAGGAGCTGCCGTTCGGTCTTCACCATCAAAGGTTCACCATTGACGTCCATATGGTTGACCTCTAAAGCATCAGCACGACCTGAAGACATTTCAGAGCTCAATGGCTCCCTCCTAACCTGACAAGACACCAAAACGGCGCATTTAGTGTGAGTGTCGTTATCCACTCCCCTAGAGTCATTAGGAGGAGCAACTAGAGGCGGTGCCATCAGAGCTGGTAATGCCACATAAGTGGGGAGAAGGTTGTCCAAAGAAACTCCTGCGGCGAGATCCCTCTCTAACCGAGCCAACAGAGAAATAGCATTCTTCTTCTCTCTACAACTCCACAATGCTTTGAACGAACTCGATGGTTGGGCCTTGACTCAACAAAAATAAGCAGAGGATTATCTAGGACTGCAATAAAACCATGACTAGCAGTAAAAAAAAGAAACTCAGAAAGTAAAAGGGAAGAATCGCAAAGTAAAATAAATAACAAAAAATGTTCGCACGAAGGTTTCTTACTAGTGTGCGGAGTCCAAAGGGCAGCGGCGACAGATAGTAAGTCCCGTGACCTCTTCGGTTCTTCTTTATGCTATAAAGGGACATAAGTTTTGGGCCTCATATTGGTTGACCAACTACAATAGCTCGCGTAAAAGTCCCCAGCGCGGACCAGATAACTGACATACATATCTTGGGAAAGCAGAGACCTATGACATCCAACCACGATAGAAGCTCGTGCGGAATGGGAAAATGGAGTTTGTATTCTATAAAGTAGAGCATGTACGCGCACATATACCCCGACGGTAGCACCTCCGGCGACATCCCCTCCTTGGGAACCAACGTTATTAAATCTTTCTGGAAGTCATACTTCTCACCAAAAAAATTGAGAAGCTTTCGAGTAAAAACAAATTAGGGATGCGGAACAAACTCTTCATTTCCCGCTAATGGAGTCGAGCGATAAACTTCCTCCTCCACAAAGTTATCGATGGAATAGATAACACTGTCATCACTAGAGCTCTTGACGGAGCGATCGCGCCTTGATAATGGATTCCGTTGCCGTTTCCTCTTGTTTCTTTGTCGTAAAGGTTGAATCATTCCAACACTTGGTATCCTCAGAAGTTGGATGAGAAATCGACAACACTACACAATATTAAGATGGAGAAGAGAAGGTAAATTGGAATTAAGGAATAGGTCGAAGTACCTATGAGCAGAGCAACAATGGTGGTGTTTTTCGAAATTGCCAACTGGGATGAAGATAAGGGATTTGGAGTAGTCTTTTTGACATTGAAACTCACTCCCTCGATAACTGTTGAGAACGTCAAACGCCAATTGACGCGATATACGCCACGTGGACCACAAGGTAAAAAGTAGATCCAATGGCTCAAAAGAAGTACACGCTACTGTCCAACAGTCATACTTCCACGCGCCCATCTAGTCGCTAGGCTAAAAAGATCTGTTAGCAATTAAGCGAGCCCGTCATAATTAAATGGGCCCAGCCCAAAGCTAAATTAAGATAAATAAAAAAATAAAACCCCACAACAAAGAGCCGTGATCCAGACACTTGAAGTTTGGCGAACTCGTGGTGTTAGTTTACGAGTAGTCAAAATACTAAAAAACCACCAGACTGATCACCTGGTGGAATACTAAAGCAGACATAGTAAGTTATTGTCTTGAAACCAATAACGAACTAAAAGAAAGCATACGAGTCGTTATTGTCTTAAACCAATAATGAACCTATAAAATTAAAAATAAGAAAGCAAATAAAGAACCGAGGAATTTATCGCCGACTTATTACAGAAAAAGAAAGAAGAAAGAAAGGACATAGAAAAGAAAAATGATAACAAGAGAAGTAGTTTGGTAACAGGTAATCAATATCTCGAGTAGCATTTATGTGACTAAGTTGAGAGGCGTCGAGGTCCATTAAGCTCCCGGATCACAACCGCCTGAGAAGTTACCCCCTCACATCTGAGGCTGCTGCCATTCCGAGGTCGAGCTCCAAGTCTATCTGTTTGTCTTTAAAACGAGTCTTTTATCCATCGAGAACCAAATCGCCCTTCCTCATCTTTACGATCATATCAAGCTGGGCGTCAATGTCAGCAACTTTGACCTCCAGTTTTCCTTCTAGACATCTCTTGTCAAGTCTAGTTTTTAATTGAGCATAAGGCTCGTGGTATTTCACAACTAGATATTTAGTAGAAGCCTAAACAGCAGTTCCAATAGCGGTCTCCTGAGCTTCGCGTTCCTGTTGCAATGTTTCCTCGAGCTTGGAAACTTTGTTATTCAAAGTTGATAACTTGGAGTGTAACTTCTGGATCTCAGCCAGATTTTTGGTTTCGCGATCCTGAGTAAAATTGAACATGTTAGTAAGCGTATCAACCATCTTGTTTGGCTCTTTGGCAACCGAGCTCGGACGATTGATCTCATAACCACCTATACACCTATGGAACGCACCAATAGTCTACAAACGAGAAAAAGAGTATAAGAAATTAACAGAATCAAAACGTATGAGGAAGAAGTAGAATGAAAAACGTATATAGCCAAAGGCCTCAAGCGCCTCGGTGTTGTTAACCCTTTCAAACATGTCCCTCAGCGCTGGAATGGTACAGCCACGGGGCTTGAAGTGTCTGAGCACAATCGCCATCCCATGTTTGTCCTCGATAATAGGGCAGTCTCGATTGTCCTAAAAGCTCCACTAAAATTTGGGACAGGAAGATGAAGACCCATGACGGTATTGATATGTCGATAGACCACTAGAGTCAGCATCTTTTGAGATCTCAAAATCACTTGCCTTTTCCTCCTCGCGAGCATCACCAATGGTACGGGCTCGTTTGGGAGAGGGCTCATGAGAATCCGACCTTCTCCCAGTACCATCGCCTTGGGAGGAAGCTAGCATAGGGTTAGCCCCCGAGGGAACCAGAGGAGGAGGAGGAACCTCGTTCTTTTCACCCAAGGTCGAGCGATGATAAACAAGAGACTGAGGACGATAGCCATCAAAAGTGAGAGGATGAATTCCAGTCTCGGGAGTTACGTGTAAAAAATAAAAAGAAGTAATCAACAAAAATTCAGAAAATCTCGTAGCATACACAAGTGTGTATTATAAAAAATGATGAGAATGCCCGCCATACTAGAAGACAAGTTCGGACCCGGAGATCTAGTAGTTCGAGGACGGTCTGAGCCAGATGCACCATTTTTACCCATATTCGTATAAAAGCTTTTCCTTTCGAGATGAACTTAAGCTCTGGAATGCAGTTAGCATGCACGATGCATATGTATATATAGGAAACCTACGAAGCAAGATTAATCGAGAAGGAATCCTTTCAAATGTGATCAGGCCCTTGATATCAGGCACATATCGTCTTATCTGAACTCTATTTCGAATTCGAAAGCCGAAAAGATGTCACCTAAAAATAAGGTGGGAGTTCCGAGGAAAAAACACATGGATTTGGAGTTATCGTCAAACCACATGAGCTGCAGGGGCTATTGTTGATACACGGCCCACTCGAGGCCCACCTCGCACTAAAGGACCAAGTTCGGTTGGCTCAACCCGACCCACATGAGAGCTCGGGTTTCGCCCGAGTGAACAACTGGAGCTTGGCGTTTACGCGCAGTAAAGAGCGAGACTCGAGGAGAATCAGTCATCAACGAAACAGATGGAGCGAATAACGGAGTGGCACTTTGTAGCTCTTGTTATAAAAGAGAATAGATATCCATTGTAAAAGACACTTGAAAATTATCCTAGTAAAACTTCTAAGCAATTAATACCATTTCTTCATTTTCTCAATTTAGCTCAAGAGCTTTAGTGTTCATTTTAATTTGCTTTAACCCTAGAAACTTAATTGATCTTCGGCATCAACATGTCTTCTACATTAAATTCTTTTTATGATCCTACACTAGATACATAAACTGATTATCAAAGTTGCTGCAGTTGCTACCCTTTTACACATGGACATAGAGGAATAAGCATTATCTTCCAAAGTAAAGGGTTCTGATCCACATAAAACACTAACAAAGCAAATTGGTTTGCTCAAGAATGTATAGCGGCCACAACATTGCATGATATTTAAAGGAATGAAACTTGGAATCAGAACATCTCTGTTATTCGGATAAAGTGGCCTTTGGAGTTGGCTCAAATGCAACGATGACTTGGGCTTCATCTGCATGGTATACATAGATGGATGGTAAAGGATTCTCTTTATTATCACAGGCGAGAGATAACTTAAAATCCATCACCATAGAGAAAAATTCCAAATTAATTATCTATATATTACAAACGAAAAGATAGAAACCAGAGTTTTTCTCGAGGAAATTTTACAGATTGTTCTAATCTTCTCCCTTAGTTATATATTATATAAAGATCTGCCCGACCCAGAAAATCACCCAACGAATACCATCAACTAGACTCTTTTCTTAAATACTGCATATATTTATATACAGATACTAAACCTGAATAAAACAGTTAAAAACGGTGACCAGCGACGGTGACTGATCTTATCTTCCTCCTTCCTCTCTTCCCTCTCTCTCTCAGAGAAAAGATGAAAAACAAAAACAAAAACATATTCATTTACTTCAAAAATGGTACTAGTAGTAGTAGTAGAAGTAGCCAGCAGCAGTAATCAAATTCTCATACGTTAGGCATTGGTGAACGATTCCGGAATCTCTATGTACAGTTGGTTTTTTTTTGTCTACTAAGCCATGGCAGGGATGCTCGAGTTTTGGCGGTCACGGTTCAAGCAATCGAATCCTTCTACTCTAACTGCTGGTGGGTTGAGTCCAAATTTCATTCTAGCACAACCACGAGCTGATGAAGATGTTGTTGATGATGATGGAGATGGAAAACCGGTTGCTGAATTGGGCTGGAGAAAAGGAGAATTTGGTGAGGTTAGATTAAGTTTCTCGTCGTCTCGAAAGCGAGCATCGTGGACTAATGGGTTCGCTGCTCTACTCGGTGGTGAACCGGGAAAATATGGTGGCAATGAAGGTAGTCTCTGCCCTATTGTTTCATTATCTTCCTGAAGTGATAAGAAGAAAGAATTATGAATAACATTTTTCTAAAAGATCTTTACTTATCACAACGGACACAAACTAGAGAGACATCCAGTTAATCAGATAAAGATATTCATGGAAGATCAAACCTCAAGAAGCATACCTTTCTACAAATTATGTCCAAAATATCTGCAGCAGCTTTAGTAGAATCACACAAATCAGCTGCGGCTTGACTACAAAAACGAAACCAAAGATTTCATGAACACTTGAGAGGCAGATATTAGTGTAGCAAAATTAAAGGAGGATGCTTTAGCTTACCTCATATGTAATCTGATAGGCCGAATCACGTTGTTGGCGAGCAAACCAACACGTCGAGGCTGAGGGCAAACAACGTGATCCTTTCCCATCATCTCCTCACGAGACATGAAGGCGTTCTGCTGAAGGTTGCAATGATTCATCTTTTTTCCAACAAAAGAAAAGACCACCTTGATCCGCAGGAGAACGCCTGAATTAAATCAAATCAGCACAAACTTGAAATATCTGAATGTAATTTCAAAATCCAACAACACGGAACTATGATTTACTTTGTAAGATCTGAAGAAATCTATACCCCCAAAAATCTTCGAACTTTGATGACAAAGTATGGGAAATAAACAAAACAACGGATCTAGATCGATTCCCAGAAAATCATGAAGAAGAAAGAGAAAAGGAGATTTCACTTAATTTATTACTATATGACTCTTAGGGAAAGATATATGGATCACCCGAAATCCAAAGAGATTAACTTTGAGGAGGACATTTTGAAAACGGAAAACTCAATATCGGATAAAGCCAAGGAAGACGTTTGACTGAATGGCCAGAACGAAACCCAGATCCCAGAAGATTCATATTCATCAGAAAATCTTAAAAACCACCAACTTTGACTCAAATTCAACCAATTTTGAGAATTAAAAAAAGAGAAAACAAAAACCACAGATCTGTTATCTGCGGGAGACAAAATATTATGAGTGAACTAAAGAAACAAATAAACACTGCGATCTGTAAAATCCGCCAACAGAAAAGAAGAAGAGGAGGAGAGGAAGACAGAGACGAACCTGAGTAAAATCTCGGGAGAGGAGAGAGAGCACGATAACGGAGAAAATTGATGAGAGAGAGAGAGAGAGGCGAAAAATCTTCTGAGGAAATGGGATTTTATAAAAGGATGAGACCAAAGTGTAGGTGAGGTTGAAGACAACTCGAAACGATGACGTTTTACAATTTTGCTTCTTCTTCTTTTTTTTTCTAATCAAACTGGAAATTTGCTTATTCTCGCCGTCGTAATAGTGATATTTGTGGACAGCTTTCATATTTCAATTTCCATGCATTTATAATTTTGTAACTAATTTTTATTCATTTATTAGTCAACACAACTAATGATTTTGTTTTCTCCTTTTTAAAAATCAGATTCATTTTTTACCTTTTTTTCCACCTCAAACCATTCATCAAGTAAAAAATAGTGGCTTTGATTAGTTAATGTGGTTTTAGCAGTGCCTTACAAAAATACAATACAGTATTGTAATTTTTGATAAGTGTGATACAAGTACGGTTTTAATAAAAGAAACTGATAAAAAAGTATATGATTGGTGAAAATATTAAAACGGTGCGGTTTTTAGATAATATCAAAATATAATTGATATAACAAATTTAAATTTAAAAAATTAATTTCTATTACTTTGTGATCTATATAGTCATATAAATATGATGTTGACTTTAAACAAACATTAAAGTTTGGGTTGATTTGGCCAATTGTACATTACGAAAATCCCAAATTTAAATTTCTCAAAATTCGAAAGTCAAACCGATTTTTCAAAGTTCGATTCAGTTCTTATCTTCATTTTACTGAACCTTTCAGTTTGTTTTTCTTACATTCTTTCAAGAATAAGCTCAAATTTGAGTTTATTTAACACATATATCCATAAGTTTGAAGCTCAAATTTGAACTTATTTTTGAAAAAAAAGAGAAAAGCAAACTTAGGGGTTCTTTAAAATAAAGATAACAACTGAATCAAACTTTGAAAATTTGGTTTTCCTTTCGAATTTTGAGAAATTTTAAATTTAGGATTTTCGGAATGTTCAATTGGCCGAGTTAACCCAAACTTTAGTACTTGTTTAAGGTCAACATTAAATTGGTAGTTTAATTGACGGAGTCCGAAGTTCACAGTTAAATCAACCAGGTTTTATAAGTTCACATGTTTTTCGGGAGTTTTCCCTTTTTAAAAATGACAAACTCTTCTTATTATGGTTGTTTAGATGACTCATAAGTAAAAATTAAAAAGAGTTTAAGAAGTAGACTTTGAGTTATAAATTTAGATTTGAGTTTTAAAAAGTTTTAAAAAATTTAAAACAAACCGAAAACCGCACTTGACAATGAATACCGCACCTAAATGCATGATTATAACTTTTCTATTAGCGAAACAAAATTTATAGTACAAAATAAAGTATTGTGCGATATTTGACCACATATGCGTTATTTGACCAAAAATTGTACCACACTTGCAAAATAGTGTAATTGGTAACTACTGTGTATTTTGTACTAAAATACACACCGCACTTATAAAAACGACTTAACAATCAATGCACGCATAAAGAGAAACTAATCAATTAAAAATAATTAGTATTATAAATAATAAAATATTCAAAATATCTCTATTAACAATGTGATGATATAGTTTTGTGATTTTGTTACTGGTGAATGGTCAGCTGTGGCTTCTCTAGCACCACCGCTGTTCACCCTCCCCTGTTATTTTACCAATATAGTTAGATTAGTCTTTATTGGCAACGGTTTTGGAGTTCGAGTTTCTTACGGTTCTCTCAACTTCTGTGTTTTCTATTGAATTTACATCCACGTCAGCGTTCAATTGTGTGGTGGCAGTGCACAACCTATGGGTGAAGATGTTGTCTGGTTACCTCCGAAGACCTTTGTCCGAGATCTGTTTTCTTCTGATGCAGATCCTAAACATTGCTAGTCTGAAGTCCTCGTTGAAGAGGTCATCACCGGCGATGCTCCACCCAACTTTACCCTCTTTTCGGCCTTTATACATGTACTTAGTTATTGTCTGTTTGGGTTTCATTGGTTAGATCTATGCGCTAGCCTTGGTTTGTTCTAAGGTTAGGATTTTGTGGTTTAGAAGTTTAGTTCATGGCCCATTCAGATTATCCTTTTAGTCCTCTTTGGTTTTGATCGTTTGTTGTACCTTGTTACAGTTTTTCTCGTTGAGGTTTAGTTCGCTCCATGTCAGTACTACATAGACCTGATTAAGGTCTATTCTTGCTTTGGGCTCTATTTAAGCGTCTACCGGTCAATTAAGTTTTGACTTCCCCATTCCCGGATAAAGGTTTGATCTACGGTGTCCTTTTAGCCGTTATGTTTGTCTTGGTCTCGCCCTATGTTTGGGCTTTTTTCCATGATTTTGTACATTTTGGCACTCAGACTCTCCTTGCCAATTTAGTAGTTCTCTCTTCAGTTGTGAGGTACTCTTATTCGCCATTGGAAGCTCCACCATTTTTTAGGTCTTCGCTAGTTTTATATGGCTCTCTGATTTTCAGTTTGGGTAGGATGACTTAAATATCTATTTCTGTATTTGATATTATTTTAAAAATGTAATCTTTGTTATAGGGTGAACTTAAAATTGTTTTAATTGAGTTAGGTCGGCTATCGATGATTTAGGTTTGGCAACATATCTCTACTTTTTTTTTCAAGTCTTGTTTCTCTAGTTGGTATACAACTCATCCGGCTATAGGCAACGCCAGTCAGACTTATCATGTGTTTTGTTTTTGGTTTGGGGTTTTATTTTGAGCTTTGGTTTGTCAAGCTATACGTGGTGTTATTGGCTACGTGTTTGATTTGTTGATAATGTTTGTTCCCTTTTGTGTTAGTTTTAATCAAGTAGTGTAGTGGAGTTCAATTGAGATTTGCTAGATCTTGAGTTTTGGATTGGATTTTGATTTAGTTTTTGTGGAATTTTACTTGGTTCTTTGCTTTCTCTGGTTTTAGTTTTGCTTTGACTATTAGTTTTATCTTTTATTTTAGTTTTATTTTGCGTGTTGGGTTTGGTTTGATTTCAGTTGGGTCTGGCTTCAACATTTGGATGGTATTCTTTTGCGATGAAGTGGTCTCATTTTGTGGTTCTTCTCTGCGAGGATGTGGCTCATCTTTGATTGTAGATGGTTAGAGTCAAGTGGGCTGGATTCGCGTATAAGTTATGAAGATATTCCTTGTCGTTTTCCCTGATCAGAATTCAAGGATCCTTTTTGTGTATTTGTCTTACTGGTTTTTCTTTACTTTAGAGTAGTAGCTGTGAAGTTGTTATCTTGAACCGAACCTTATTTCCTTATGAGTTATGTCTTGTATGTACTGCCTCTTAATCTCATCTTTTGGATAACTTCTACCCGTGTTCGTTTGGTCACCTTTCGAGGTTTTGTATAGTCTGGAGCCACATGTTTTATGGGTTGTATGCATGTTGAGATTTGATTTCAATTTTGGTCTTGTTAATGAGAGTTTGTTTGATTTAGTCTTTATGCATTTTTATTGTATTTCATTTTGTTGCTTGTCCCATCGTGCTTCATATTTTCTGGGATAAGCTTTCCAATTATTTAGTTTTCTACTCATTTATATACTTGATTGAAAAAAAAGAGTAACATTATACTCAAAGGTTTATTTTTCTCTCTAAATTAATATAGCTCAGCAAACCTAAAGTCACATTTGGTATCTAGAGTTTACTTTATTACTTCTTTAGATCTTTATATTTGTTTATACAAATTTTGTATATTTTTGTCTTTTAATTGTTAACTATATAAGAAAAACCTCATTCCTCTAGGGCGCACTCATTAGTGAAATTTGACATATTGATCAGAAACTGTTATTCAGTCTTATGTTTTTTATTGATTTAACGTTTTTTTAAATAATTGCTAAAACACCTTTTATTTTTTTACTTATTAGAAACGTTTTAAGAATTACATAAAGGACAAGATAATATTAAACCATGAGAAAATAATAGATACTCTCTATTAGGCATGTGATTAAATATATGTATTTACGTTTATAGTTATAAAAATACTATTTTTATTTTATTTATTTTAATTTTTAATTTTTTGATATTTATTCTTCCAAGCATTATTTATATTTAAAATTTTTAAAGAAAAAAAGAGAAAGCTTCTCATTTCCGAGAGATTAGCACCATAATTTACAAAACGAGAATGTTCATAAACATTAAGGATCTCATTGAAATCATCAAGGACTATCCACGAAAGTGATATGTGTTTATAAGTCGTTTACACTGATTTCAATTCATCCCAAATAACCTTTCTATCTTGCTCAAAGTTAGAAGCATACACAGCGGAACTATAAAAGGATGATTGAAGGCAACAACTTTAATACCACAAGTAATATGTTGTGCACTCATGGCTAAAACTGTATCCTGAATTGCATCTGTCACACAAAACAGATAAGGCCAAGGCGATGGTGATTATAATTGGTAATGACTTGCTACCCTAGGAAAACAAAATTAACAACTGTACTGAACTTTCCTTTGACTACACGTGTCTCAAGTAAATATCCAAAACTCAACTGTAAACCTTTCAACCAATTTCAAATGGAAACATGCTTGCGTTGTTGGTTGAACCCACACATGTTCCAAGCAAAAAAGGATATCATTGCTTGTAAGCGGAAGCTTTTTTACAGCCTTTTCACAGTTGGCAATAACCAAGCCGTTAAAACTAGCAATGGGTATCTTGGGTAGTTTTTTCTTTCCCTTCCTAGCAGGTATATCCGCCAATTCAGTTTCAATTATCCCTCCCTACTCTCTGATTTGAGAAAGTACTTGAAACCTAGAAGGAGAAGCAGGGCACAAACTGAATTATGTCGGAGAAGTAGACGTAGCGGTAAGGGAAGACCGAGTCAATCTCTTCACTGTGGTCCACTCAGCTGAATTATCATTTATATCATTCACAGTCAAAGTCGTAGCAGTATAAGCGGATTAAAGTTTCTTAGCAGCATGAGAAACCAAAATAGATGCCGCAACTAGATGTAGTCAAGATGCTAGTGATTGTTTCCTTCTGCACTTTTCAACTGTTCTTTTCTATATGGCCCATTGGTGAAAAGAGTCACACTTAGGAGGCAGCCAGGGATACAAAACTGTGATTGTTGAAGCTGCAAAACGAACCTCAGCAAAAAAATCGATCTAGGCAGAGGTTTGAGGAGATTTACCTCCACAAGAGCTCGTGCAACATCCAGATGGTAACACTTCTTAGTATTTGGATACAATTTGGCTGGTTTCCCAACGTGACTAGAGATGAAGCTAAGCCCACAATGGGAGAAAAGATGTGAAGGGACATCAGAGAAGTTAACCCACATTGGTATAGAGTCCAAAACGGGATTCTCCACAGGTTTTTGAGGAGAGTATTGCGTGACCACTAGGGGTATATCCCCAATATGCCAATAATGATAATGTAGGACTCTAGAGCGGATGGATTTATTGGTGATATGAAATAACACAGAGATAGAGGATAGGAAGTGAGCGTTGTTTTCCAAATTTTTCTTCTCGGTTTGCCAGGTTTGATTTACAGTCGCATGAACTGTTCTGATATGCGATGGGTCACCAATAAAGTGGCTTATCTGAAAAATATTCCATCGAGGTGTTGAGTCAGCCATAACCTCTTCTGGATAGAGGAAGAGATGACTCCATCCTTAAAATCAAAATTGACTATATATGTAGAGATTGAATTTAATATCGTAGCGGCCCATGAGGAAGATTTTTCAGGATCAGAGGTGGGACAAGATGAAATTGGAGACAAAGAGGGAGAAATTGGGGGCGGAGGAGCCGCCATGGCCACCTGAGTTCATGTCGTACAGTTCTTGCTTAACTTCTCTATGTTTAAAATTCTTAACTTTTACATACTATTACATTTATAAGTGGACGAAATTTGCGCTTATACTGAAATATAAAATTATCCAAATACAATAAAAAAAATTAAGCTGAATTATCTGGTCCCAAACTGATCCAAATCTAAATTAAATGAACCTGACTAAAACTAACCAAAATTTATGAAAATAATTAATATTCTAATTAAACCTATAGAAATATGTTTTCCAACGGGCTGATTAACAAAATTCAATATATAATTAATCCGCCTAAACTTTCAAAAATATCACGTGGAGCAAATATAACTATGTAGACTTGAACTGGGGTGGAAAAAAAACAAAAATGACGTTAAACCGCTTAACAAAGACACTTTCCTATAAATAGGTTATTAACATAAGAAAAATATAATATTTTAACTGTAATCAGTTAACTATTTCTTTTCCACAAAAACTTAATTTGATCATGAATATAACTTATTTTCTAGAATTTAAAAACTGAACCTAAAACTAAGACCATACCAAAACTGATTTATAATTTAACAATTAAAATTAATTTTTAGAACCCAAAATTTTTAAAAATCATATTACTTAAACCAAACATGATCAATTATCTGAATATCCACCCATTATTTTCACATAAAGATATCTTCTATGTTGAGTAGAATACCAACATATTTTTATTATTTTTAGCGGTTTTTACTTCAAACAAATTTGTATAGAAAAATATGAATGAGGATTAAAAAAATAAAGTAAACAAGTAACAACATAAAAATATTTGCCAACTAAAGAGAAAAATTTATTTAGGGTGTGATTGTTATGTGCAGGACGGGGCATATTTGGAAAAAAAAAATTTGCGGTTTTATCTATGAGGTAAAACAGTAGACCGTTCCTATTACCTTAAATATTTTTCTCTTTTTTTAAAAATACTCTGCACCAAATTTTTGTCATTCTAGAAGAAAAAATGTGTTTCACAAAAAGTGTCATTCTAACAAATCAATACCATTTATTATTACGAGTATACATAATTTTTCATATTGTTAGTTAATTCTTGTAAAAAATTTAGAACACTATTTAAAAACAAAGAGAACATTTTCTAAGTTTAAAGTTTTAACTACTAATAATAATTAATTAATTAATTACCTATCTCTCTCTAACAAATTTTTCATAATTAAATTTTAATTTCAATTTACACTAATAAATATATAAATATATATATATATACATTAATACATATATATATATATATATATTTGAAAGATTTTGAGTAATAATTACACACTTAAATATTTCATTTTATAGAAACATGTATTTTAAAAATGTAATCAAAATGAGTAACATTAAATTTTATTTTTGAATTTCATATGTTAAACTAATTATCTTATGTTAAATTTTTTTAAATTTTTT
>OVBA01004229.1:0-24321 GCA_900406435.1 Lepidium aucheri | reverse complement strand
ACACTAGTGTAATAGGATTTGAAATACACCATAAAAATCTGTTATCAAATTAAATCTCATTGCGTTTAAAATACACTTATTATTCAGTGAATTATTGAATTTGAGCTTAATCATATAAGTGCCTCACACTTAGCAGATCTTGATAATATGGCTAATTGTTCATGGTTTTAGATATTACCACAAACAGGGAACTAATCAAGACTCAGAATATTCAATGGGTAGAACAACAATAGCAGTTCAAGCTTGGTTTTTCTGAATGGGTGTTCAAGCCTTGGCTATGACTGCGAGGAGAAGGAGCAAGGTATCAGGCTGTGGGGTACGTAGGAACATAGAGTTTTCCTGATTCCAGCTCACCAAGTAGGGCCCATGAGCTAACAACATTAGCTAAATCAAGGAGCGGTCAAACCAAGTTCAGACTAATCCAACGGTTGAGTTTGCACAAGATTTCAAAATTTGAAATTAACGGCTCGGATGGAGTCAGACCGCAAGGACGAATCGCGAGGCAGCATGGGAAACGAGATTGTCTCTTCCTTCTTTATTTGTCTCCGGAAAGCCCTACAAAGATCCCCTATATATTGAGCTCCTCTCACCTCAATTTCCTCATTCATTCTCAAGCTAGCTACACACAAAACAAAAGGTTAGTAACCCCTAGACCTGGACTTTTCGCATCCGGTTAATACAAGAAGAACGAGCGAAGACGAAGGATGGTGAGTTATATTAGGACCGGATACCATAGAAGATCATGCTCAAAAAAAGACCAATCCGACACACCGCACGCATATCAACGGGAGGGACCAAGGCGTGGAGGTTATCCGATGTTCAAAACAAGAACGATCATGAACACGAAAGCATTGGAGAGGAAACCAGCTCAACTAAAGCATCGATGAGCCACCAGATACTGCTCTCTCATGCATCCTCGCTTTAACAGACGAGGCGTCGTTCGAGTCGCATACAAGCGATCCTAGAGAAAACAGGTGGCCCCTCGTATGCAGATATCGCAACAAGCAGCGAGGACTCTGACTCCTAGGTACCTACTATACTCATTTCATTGTAAATACCATTGCATCCTATTGATTGTTTTAATTTTCAACCTAGGGTTCACCTCTAAGCTTTCATGCACACAATGGACTGTGTGATTTAAGTTTGCGGAGGGTCCTAGGGGTTACTAAACTTGTGTTTTTTGATTTTTAGTTTGTCTTTCATGCATATCATCTAGTGAGTAAAAATCCGTTTAGATTTTTCTTTGTTGCATTTCATAACATCTAAGGCATAGAAAAAAGAAAAAAAACTTTCTTTGTTGCATCCATTTAGCTTTATCTTTAGGTTGCATTCACATAGAGTTCATGCATTTGAACTTGTTATGTGGGAATGATCTTGATGATGGGCAAACCTTGTTTTAGCAAGTAACCATTGTGAATGCTCTTGATTGGTAAATGGCCATTTTGGAAAGTGTTTGGGCGGATCATTCACCTTGATGAACTTTGCTTGGGTTGTGTCTTGAAAAGGCCTTGTTTGATTCCTTCTAAAACTGAGTTTGAATTGCCGGTCTAGGGCCTAGAGATGCATTGAACGTTTTCCTTCTTTTAGTTTAGCATGGTAATAATTAAAGGTAAATATTCTTCCAAATACAACTCATCCAATGATACCCAAGGTGAGCGAGGATTGTGCGTAAACCCGTACAGTCTTGTGTCTCATTGAAAAAGCGAAGAATAAAACATGATGCAACCTTTTCATTGGTGTGGATCATTAAAATGGAAGTTAAGAAGACCCATGAACGGTTATGGATTTAAAGACCATGAGTTTGTGCCTAAAAAAATGAAAATAAGAAAAAAAATGATTGCGCGTAAATAAATCTAAACCATGCTAAGTTGAAGAAGTTGAATCACATGTTCTTTGATCTCTAGTCCCTTTTGAGGACCGCACCTAGATGAAATAAGGAATTAGACTTGGACCCTTAGAGACCGGCTTAGGTATTAGGAATCTATGGGCTGAATGCTATTCTTGAGAATGATTACATTGCGGTTTCCAAAATGATAGAGCTCACATGTGGATTACGGTCCTAGCTTACACAAGTTACTCGTTGGATGAGATGTTCCTACTTTGTGTGCATTTTTTCCATCTTAGGTCATTGCACTTTCTTGAGGCCAAGCAAGATCTAAGTTTGGGGGAGCTGATGTGTGTGATTTTTGGTGGTTTTAGAGTCTCATTTTAGGTCACATTGCATTCATCTAGCTAGACTTTCCTTGCATTCAGGTCCCGTTATGCTTGTTTTGCATTCTTTATATTTGCATTTGGAGTTTCGGAGTTCATCTAGGTAAAAGAAGCAGAAACGGAGCAAAACTGGAGCCAAGGAGAATTGGAGCAGCTGCTGGAACGTCTAAGTCAAGAATGATCGTGCATCCTCGGATCGCCACCTCGTGGATCGTACACGAGGAATACCAAGAACGCTCAACAAAGGCCACCTCGGAGACTTACCTCAACCTATCTGCTGCGAGGGAAGATTAGTGCGGAACAAAGAATCATACCTTTTCACGTCAAAGGTCATACTCAGAGCCACAACTCAGAAAAGAACTACGAGGACAAAGATATGAAGCGTTCTTTGGTGCCCAAGCTCGCACAAGGTCTCCGAGGGAAGTTTTACTGACCGCCTGGTTGACTGACTTAGGTCGGTTTAACCATTAGGGTTATGAGAATGACCCTATAAATACCCCTCTAATGACCCTCTTATCATTATCAGATGTTTTAGCCGAAACAAAATACTCTTTCTTTATTGCCATTTTCCTTTAAGCTTGTTTTAAGCTTTGTACTCTTTAATGGTTTATCAATAGAATGATTTAATGTTTTCCTTGTTATCTTCATCTTTTTCTTCTTGCATTTTAGCTTCTTTACTTTGATCATGTCATCTGAATCTACCCCATTCCTCACCCCTCTCAAAATGAGGAGCGAGTAGATCCCTTTGGATCTCGAGGATGGGGAGATCGGAGGTGAATCCGTTGATTTCTTTGCCTAGCTAACCGATCAATAACGCCGATCTCTTCTAGTAAGGACAATCTTAATGCTAATCTCTTCCCGATCAGATGAGATTCGATTTGGGTCACGACCGAAGACTAGCGCCACAGGAAATGAAGGCCTCGATCCTTACTAGATATGGCTTGATCAGCCGAAGAGAGATCTAGCATGTGGATTGGTCATTAGACGATTTGGGCTGAGTTTTATGCGTCCGGTTTGGCGAGATCATGACAAGAGTCAGAATGGATCAGCCGATTCAGATCGTGATCCTCTCCGCAAAAGTTGGCCGATCTAACCAATCTCCCAGTCTAGAGATCGCTCAAAGAAATACGATGAGAGGGATCATTCTCTCTGGGAGGGACCTCCCAATCCCCTTGATCCTTCTTTCTAGAATTGGTTAAATATTTTCATTTTGCACTGTGCTTTTACATCATTCTCTCTTGTTTGCTATTTCAAGTTCTGTTTTATTTTTGTCTTTAGCTTATTTGTCCTTTGTGCTAGTTTGCTAGTTTAGTATTTTTAGGATCTATCATTGTGACATGATGTTTAGATTAATTTGAACTAAGGTTTGTATTAGATAGATTGCTAGCAAACATTTCCGAGTATTGGTTCTATAAACCCCCTTTGCTTACCACCATACTCTATGATTTGATAGAAGAACCGCACAAACTCTTTTATCACATTCTTCAAAAGACTGTTTGTTCGACGAGGAATGATTGGCCTACAAAACTCGATGAAGCTCTTTGGGCATATAAAACAGCTTACAAGACTCCTTTGGGTACAACCCCATTCCTTTTGGTCTATGGGAATTCTTGTAACTTTCATGTTGAGCTTGAGTACAAGACTAATTGGGCTATAAAGCATTTGAACTATGATATCAAGCCAGCAGCCGAACGAAGAACCTTGCAGCTACATGAGTTAGAAGAGATCAGGAACTTGGCCTATGAAACTTGAGGATCTACAAGGAAAGGACAAAGGCAGCGCATGATAAGCGTATCCTTCGTAGAAGTTTTGCTGCTAATGATTTTGTTCTTTTTTTTAATTCTTGTTTGAAACTTTTCCCTAGAAAGCTTAGGTCAAGATGGCCAGGACCTTTCACCATCAAGGAAGTGTGTCCTTATAGAGTTCTAGTATTGTTTGATGACAAGGGAAGGGAGTTTCTAGTGAATGGCCAACGTTTGAAGCATTACTTTTCCGATATGGACATAGCCAAGGAGACTTCCATTCCCTTGACTAGTGTTCCACTTAACTAAGGGCTTTCAAGGTCAAGCTAATGACCTTAAACAAGTGCTGAGTGGGAGGCAACCCACTAGTAAGTTTTTAATTTTGTTTTGCATTCTTTTGTTCTTGTTTTTGGCTGTTTTTATTTTGTTTGGTTTTAGGAAAGGGAAGTGATTGATCGATCGGTCAAATGATCGATCGATCTCGGATAGAAAGAGGATTATCGTGCAGTATGTTCATCAACTTGCAAAGTGCAGATCGAGCAAGCGTGGATCGATATACAGCCCAAGCAGCCCCTGCTCGATAGCTCAGAAGCAGAGATCGATCGATCACGGGTACATGTACATCGATTTCTTTCCCTTCCTTTGATCAACCTGATTTTTGTTCCTTTGTGCGAGTTTTTCTTTCTCACTCTTGTTCTCACACCGGGACGGTGAAAAATAAGTCTAAGGGAGGATGCTCGTTGTTACTAATGCGTTTGGTGATTACTTGTTGTCTTTTTGAGTTTAAGAACCGATTGCCTGGAACTATGATTTTTGAGGATTGTTGCATGTCATGAACTAAGTACCATCAATGTTTTTTTGTCATGGATTGATTGAGTATTAGAAAACCCAATGACTTGACACTACTTCAGTAACACCCATATCTATGTCATTTTTCGAGGGATCTCATGTCGGCTTCACCCCTAACCTGACTTAATTTTCTCACCTATGGAGCTGGTATAGTTAGGATCAAGTTCTCTTCTTAGTGCAATGAGAGATTTTCCTATATGAGTATGGTTCCTCCTCTCTCAATCATTTCTTGGTATGTTGTGCTTAATCTGAAGTAAATAGTTGATAAAGTTATGCAAGTGGTAAGCCAAGGGTAAAAGTTCTCCAATGATGCTGCTTGTGTTTATGTAATGATGGTAGCCTGAGATTCACATCAATGATGGTACCTGATTTTTTGAAGATTTTAGCTTACCGAGGGGAACTCCAATGAAGCTACTCTTGTTGCATTCTTTGAGTTACTAAAGAAATCAGTCGATAAAAAACAATTAAAATGATACCCTACAAAAGTAGGGAAAAATCGGTTGCAAGGTTGTGAAATGAGAGGAAGAGAATCATATCAAAGTTAGTCTTGAGACTGAAAGAAAAACTCACATGTCCTCTGATTGATGTTCCATTGGCGAGACCGTACTTAAAAGCTTAAGGAAGTAGATATGGTGAACTTGGATTTCTTGCTTGGATTGTGGAGTTCAACTTGGGTAGTTATCAAATTCTAGGGGAAATACAAGGAGGTATCGATTCTTACAGGTAAGTGTTGTGTGATTTACTATGGAATTTATATGCGATACTCTGATGACGAATGAGTTCTTTGGAGTGGAATCTTTCTTTTGGTATTTTCTTTCTTTGCTTGAGGACAAGCAAAAAGCTAAGTCTGGGGGGAATTGATATACCTCATTTTAATCGGTTTTGAGCTCATTCTTTCACATATTTTCGGAATGTTTGTTTGCATTATAGAGTCTTTTCATGTGAAAACAGGTTAAATTCGGATCAGACCTTATGAAGAATGAGCACTTAACCCTGATCGATCGATCCACACCCTTGATCGGTTGATCCTCGAAGCTGACAAGGATAAAACCTAATTTTTCCTATTTTACACATGCGATTTTTAAGACCTATATAACGCCAATTTTCATTATTTTTTACAGCAGCAACTGTTACGTGATCTGAACCTGTAATTGAGTTTTGGGAGAGAAATTTCGATCCCCACACAATTGGAGAAGAATTCTAAACCTTCTTATTTCAATACAAATTACTTTTATGCTTTTCATTATGTTTTTCAATATGATCTTCTTCACCATGTCTGAGTAGTTCCCAAATCAAGTTTAAGATTTTCTAGGGTTACAGGGAATTGATGAATTATGAACAAATAGGTATTGCTTGATGTGTTCTCCACCTAATCGACAATCCTAATTCTTAGATTAGAGTAGCTAACTAATCTATGATCATAGATTACCTAATATTCCAAAAGCTTGTTAGAAATTGGATCCTCTTAAGGTAAGCAATCAATCCTTAACTGCGACAGCTGGTGTTAAGCTTGATTGTGGACTTATCAGACCCGATCGATAATGCATATTAGCATCCTGGTAGCAAAGATAGTTAGGATCACTAGGTTGCTGGATAAAGTAATTGATACCACGATAGTGGATTGGTTATAATTTCATGTCTGACTCGAGATTGTTAAATGAATGTTCCCTGAATAGTTTCCTGAGTCGAATTCCCTAATTTCCCGATGAACTTCCTAAGCTTGGTGTTTTAAATCATTGATTGTTAATCGTTAGTTTTATTTCACTTTAGTTTACAACCAACTTTCTATTCGTCTTAGCCCTAGTTTAGTTTCAGAATTGATAGTGTGATACCTTGGTCCTTGTGGATACGATCCCTAGATTACTACTCGAATTGATGTGCACTTGCAGTAGAGATATAGAGTAAAACTCTATGATACCAATCTTTCATGACTTGTGAGGGCATTCTGTTGATAAGGTAAACTGTAGTAGCAAATGCATAAGGCCAATACATCCCAAGAACTCCAGCTGGATTGAGAAGAGTCAAGCATGTTTCACCTATATGTTTGTGCCTTTTTTTGGAGATGCCACTGTGCTCGTGAGTGTGAGATAGTGAGGTGAGATGTGAGATCCCATTAGTGGCGAAGAAATACAAAGAACAATGTACTCTTCTCGATTATCCGAGTATAATATTTGGATTTTGGTTTGGAATTTGTTTCAACGAGGGATTTGAAAGTGATGAAGATATCATGGAAGCTTCTAAACCTAGCTCTGATACCACGTAGGTTTAGAAGCTGAATGAATTACAATATATACTGGTACAAGATAAGTAACTCTAAGACATATTAACATAATTACATTATTAACCTTTTTATAAGCATTAGTTTCTTCCTATGTATTTGGCGTTGAACCCCAAAATTATCGACAGCATAGTCATAAATTGCCATGGAAATTATGTTTACGATGTAGAAAAAAGTTTGAATTTCCATTTGACTCGATGGAACACAAATCTGACGACAATCTGAAAAATTGTCTGACAGCATCTAGGATTTGTTTTATCATGAATTCTACATGAAATAATGAGGGACCTCTATATCTGCTGAAAAAGTTTCGATGCACACCATATCCGTCCAAATTTGGATCAGAAAATTAAAATTTTCTTGTAGTTATGCACCAGTCATTGTTTCCACCATAGTCTGAATGAAGCATCCCTTGTTTACCAACTAATAAGTTTCTTGCTGCCTTTTTTCTAGTCTTGTAGGTACATGAAATGGAAAGTTTTGGTATTTTTCAGTGATGGTTTCTTATTAATAAATTTTGTTAGCAGTTCTTTGAAATAGGCAATGATCTCGTCAATATCAAGTCAATTGGAAGAATTGAGTCAATGGTCAATGTGGAAGAGTTTGTGGTTACAAAATATTAATCACAATAACTTAGAAAAGATAAAAAGACCGAGAAATCGACGCTGACATTTTTCCGTATTCAAATATTTACAATGTGAAAAACTTTAGCAACTAGGATTATATATATCCATGTTATCACGCGAGATTTGATTATTTTGATTATTTAAATAATTTGTATTATATAGATTATTAGACTCGTTTTGATATTTTAAAACATTGTTTGAAAAATATTGTCTTAGAATCCCAAACCTGAACCAAAATCAATCTAAATTAGATAAACCGAACTCAAAAACAAAAACCAAATAAGTCATAAATATATATATCCAAACACCAAACCAAAACTAGAAACCAAATTAAATACTAAATGTTAGCTTTTAATTTTTTTTTAATTGATTTTCCTTTAATTTGAATTTTTATACAAGAATAAGCTCTTCATCTTGTCATTTCACCGTTGCTCATTCTCGTTCCGTCGAAATAACTCGATTCATACTAAATCAAACCATATCCAAAAAATAAAAGTACCCGAATAAATCTTAAATCAAAAGAACTATAATACAAAATTAAAAGAATCAAACCCAACAAATACCAGAACATGGTACTACATAGTTGTAATAAAAAAAACTGAATCCAAAATTTGAACCGAAACTGAATCAAGAACCAAATCTGGACCTGATAAATTTTTATTAATTTTGGTTTTTTCTGATTTTTTCTATTAAAAATAATTATCTTTGAATTTTTTTTGTAAAAAATTATAACGAAAACCACTACAAGTTTATCTTTATGGGTTATTACAAATTATATGTTAATCTTATTTTATAGTTTATAACACGGTCTAAATGAAAGTATCTCTCGTTTTAATATATAAGATGTTTTCTTAATAGGATTAGGTAAAAATCATGTTAAAATAAATAATGGGATACTACAGTTTTTCATAGTAAATTTGTTTGGTTATTTAAGAAAGTTTGAAGAATTTTTTTGTGAATTAAGTCTTTTCTTTTGAAAAATCAAAATGCAGGTGTCAATGTATGATTGTAGGGGGAGTCGTTTTTGATTTGCAATGAATATTTCTAATTGATAAATTTTGTTTGTAATTCATTAAAGTAGTTAGCGCATGTTATTCTACAACATGTTTTGAGAATTGCCAAAAAGACATTTGAAGTTTTTAATAATTAATTATAAAGGTTGTCGAAGAAACAAGTTAATTGCCAATGTGGAAAAGTTTGAGGGGACACAATAAGACCCACAAGATAGAAGAAAGATTTACCAAATATGTCAGATGATGTTACACCATCAGAAACTGAAGCTTACGATTTGCTTAGGACAGCCTATTTTGCTGGCGGTCAACATAAATCAAATGAAGATTTTGGATTAGAATATGAGTATAGTGATACAAATGAAGAGTCAAAATTTAGGAATAAGTTGAGAGATGCAGAGACTCCACTATATTCTACGTGCTCCAAGTACACAAAGGTTTCTACGATCATGGCATTTTATCGTATAAAAGTGAAGAGCGGGATGTCGGAAAATTATTTTGATCAGCTGCTGAGCCTAGTACATGATATGTTACTTGAAGACAACGTGTTGCCAATTAGTATAGACGCAGTGAAGAAATATCTGAAGGTTTTTGGGTTTGGATACGATGTCTTCCATGCTTGCAAGAATGATTGCATACTCTATCGGAAGGAGTATGATGTGATGGAAATCTGCCCGAGATGTGGTGTTTCACGGTGGGAAAAGGATAAGCATACTGGTGAAGAAAAAAAGGGAATTGTAGCAAAAGTTCTTAAATATTTCCCAATTAAGGAAATATTTACGAGGATGTTTAAGTCAAAGAGGATGGTTGAGGATATGCGTTGGCATGTTAACAATGGTAGTAAAGATGGAAAAATGTGGCACCTAGTAGACTCTCTTACTTGGGCTCAGGTTAATGATCAGCGGCCAGAGTTTGCTGCAGAGCCAAGAAATCTTCGACTTGGTATTTCCATAGACGGAGAATCCATTCTCTATTCAGAACATGAAATACAGCACATGGCCAGTGATGTTGGTTTGCTAGAACATGTCTCCGTCTATGTGTATGAAGGCGGAGAACATTATGTTGAGTATGTTGATCCCTGGTCCTACAACTCCGAGCAATAATATTGATGTTTACCTAGCCCCATTGATAGATGATTTGAAGAATTTATGGAATGGAGGTGTCGAGGTTTATGACTCATACCTGAAAGAGAACTTTGTACTTAGAGCTATATTGTTGTGGAGTATTAGTAACTATCCTGCTTTAGGGACACTCGGTGGTTGTAAAGTTAAGGGCAAGCAGGCGTGTAATGTCTGCGGTAAGGACACACCTTTTAGATGGCTTAAGTTTAGTCGGAAGTTTGTCTATATGGGAAATAGAAAGAGGCTCAGACCTGGACATCTTTACAGACGTAGAAAGGGTTGGTTTGACAACATTATCGAACAAGGGACTGCAAATAGGATTCAGACTGGTGCTGAGATAATCAAGATATTGAAAGACTTCAACAATGATTTTGGAAAACCATTTGATAAGGAAAATAAAAGGAAAAGGTTTGTTTCAGTGGATGAAAAAATTCTTACATATGGTGAGTATGATGAAACAAGTGATCAATGGCGATGGAAGAAGAGATCAATTTTTTTATCTGCCTTATTGGAAGGTAAAATATGTTCATTAGCTACTCATAGTACATTAAATGTATTGATATCTAATGCTTCGGTTTTATGTGTTAGGATTTGCTAGTGTGCCACCAAATTGATGCGATGCATGTTGAGAAGAATCTGTCTGATGCAGTACTGTCTATGTTGATGCATACCACTAAGTCAAAAGATGGTTTGAAAGCACGAAAAGACTTAGCAGACACTGGTATACGAAGACATCTGCACTCAGAGGTACGTGGCTAGCGAACATACTTACCTCCAGCTATATATTGGTTATCTAAAGAAGAAAAAAAGATTTTCTGTGGGAGATTAGCTGAGTGTAGAGGGCCTGATGGATATTGTGGGAATATTGCCTTCCCATACACTTAGCAAGAGAGGCACGTTTGGGAGGACCTGTTCACTTCCGTTGGATGTACCCTTTCAAAAGGTTTGTCGTGTACATTTTTTCACTTTTTGTTCTTTTGTATTGTCTACTATTAATTCACTAATGTAAAATCTCAGGTACATGAAAACTTTCAAGTCATATGTGAAAAACTATGCTAGACCAGAAGCATGCATTGCAGAAGGATATTTGGCTGGAGAATGCCTTGCATTCTGTTTGGAAGTCCTGGAAATTTCTGTTCCCGTAGAAGCTCCTGTAACCCAGAATGAAGATTTTAACAATAATGGAGTTGTTGTTGAAGGCCGTCCATTGCAAAAGGGCACAGTAATAACCCATTCAGATAAAGATAGGGACATAGCACATCGTTATGTATTGATAAACATGGCTGTGATGGAACCATATTTGGAGTAAGTTAAGTTACATCATATTAAGAAAGCGTTGTTTTTCCTATTATTAGAACTAACTATTATTTAATTGGATACAGGATGCACTTAGAAGAATTGCAAAGTACTGATGTTTGGTGTGCTAAAAATGAAACTCTATTATACAAGTTTCACACTTAACAGTTTGCTAATTGTATTAAGAACAAGGTTTACTTTATAACTGTGTTCATATATAAGTTCACTCACGTATATTGTTGTATTGTAAACTAGGTACCGGTTAACTCAGAGAACCATTCTACAAAGTTGAGGTGGTTGGCATTTGGGCCACGAAATACTGCAGAAACACATACAGGGTTTGTAATTAACGAGAAACGCTTTCACATAGTTGATATGAAGAGAAAGACTCAAAACAGTGGAGTTATATATGAAGCTTTGATATGTGTAGGTCTTCACCCCGAGACAACAGACACACTGCTAACATAGTCACATACTATGGAGTGATAAAGAGGGGGGAAGACAACGGGAGGGATATATAGTACGTCGAAGTGCACGTCAACAAGGCGTAAATCCTAAACCTGACATGCAACCTATGCGGGCTTCGAAAACTAGACAGAAAACAAAGAAACTTGCAGATTTGGAAGTATGTGGGGTAGGTGATGAGACATAAGTGGAACATGTACGGGATATTTTAGAAGATGGTGATTGATGTGTCTGATTTTTGATATTTTTAGAGTCTTTTTTAGGTAATTTTGCATCCGTCTAGATAGATTTTTTATCTACTTAAATCTTTTTAGGTTTGTTTTGCTTTCTTTGCATTTTCATTTAAAGTTTGGAGTTTTATCTAGGAAAAGGAGCAAAAAGGAGCTAAAAATGGAGCTAAGGACAATTGGATCAGCTGCTAGGCGAAAAAGANCGGATCACTTCCTCGTGGATCGCAGGGCGAGGACTGCTCGGAATGCTCAGGAAAAGATGCCTCAGTCACCAGCCTCAACCTATCTGCCGCAAGGGAAGATAAATCTATTACACTCGGATCATCCACTCAGTCTCAACCCCTGAGGACAAAGACAAGAACCATTCCTCGGTGCCAAAGTTTGTGCAAGGACTCTGAGGGCAAGATTCCTGGTTGACCGACTTAGGTCGGTTTGACCATTAGGGTTATGCAAATAACCCTATAAATACCCTCTAATCACACTCTTATCTTTTTAATCTGATGCTTATTTGAAAAACTCTCTCTATTTTTTATTGTTGTTTCCTTTATGCTTGTTTAAGGTACTCTTTATGATTATGCTTTTAAGTTAATGAATTAAGTTTGATCTTTATCTTTACTATCTGCAACTTCATTTTAAGTTTCTTAATGTTTATGCAATCTAGATCTACCCTACTCCTCCGCACTCAATCCATGAGACGCAAGTAGATCTGTGTGGATCTCGAGGATAGGGAGATCGGAGGTGAATCCGTTGATTCCCTTGTCGTTCTAGCCATAATCTGAACTCCGATCTCTTCTCACATGGCTAAGCTTAATGCAGATCTCTCCCTGATCAAGAAATATCTGATTTGGGTCGTGACCTAAGGCTAGTGTCGATGGAATCGGAGACCACGTTCCTTGTGAGTGATGACTTGATCCGCCGAAGAGAGATCTAGCATGTGGGTCAGCTGTTAGACGAGTTGGGCTTAGCTTAATGCTTCTGCTTTGTCTTGATTGCAGCTAGCGCCATAATGGATCATCCGATCCGGTTAGGGGTCTTTGCCATGAGAACGGGTCGATCTAGCCTTGTCCCGGTCTAGGGATCGCTCAAAAGAGTTCGGCGAGTTGGGATCAGCGAGTTTATCACCGATCAACCTCCCTATACTTTAGACATAAACCCTTAATCTTATTTTTTTTCTTATTGCAATTATTGTGCTTTGTTTTAAGTCATTTCTCTGTTTTGATCATTTAAATTTTGTTCTTATTTTGTTTTTAGTGTAATTTGTCGTATTATCTAGTTTGCAAGCTCACCTAATATCATAGCCTATCATAGTGACACAATGGTAGGTTGCTTGAACTAAGAATCTAGTAGTAGATAGGTTGTTTACAAGCATCTCTGAGTATTTGGTTCGACAATTACCATTTACTTACCACCATGCTCAATTGATTTGATCTTAGGACCCAAAAATCCTTTTATCAGTGATGAGGGAGCTGCTGATGTAGTGGAACATATACGAGAATCTGTTGAAGATGATGACGATGGAGAACATGATAAGGCTGAGCCTGATAAAAAAGAAGAACATGACGTTGGTGAAGACAAAATTAATGATGACGTAGTTGTTGAAGCAAGTAATGATGCTGCTAAACTAGAAGAACTTGCTACAGATCAAATGAAAAAGAACTTGATGAACCAGTGGAACCTGAAGTTGGTATCATGAGAGAAGAATCTCAGCATGCATTTGACCTTGGTGTTATGAGACAAGAATCCCAATCCCAGGCACCCGAACTTGGCCTTAATGATCAAGAATCTCATCATACTGAGATTCCTAGCACAGAAAGAGCACAAACTCCAGAGTCAGATAACAAAAAAAAAGGAGGAAAAGAGGGCCAACCAAGATGCGTAAAATGGCTAAAGACCATCATAACAAGGTAGATGTTTTATTCACTGAGCTTGGTGAATATGCAAGGACCGGTTTAGTAACGTTATCATCATTTCTTGGTGCTCTTGTGCGGGAATACGTACTTGTAGTACTTGATGATTGGAGGAAGCTTGATGACGCAACAAAATGTACACTATGGGAGGAGATAAAGGTTTATGAACATTATATGTGTCATATGTTATCGTACTTATAGCTTTGTAACTAATTGTTTACTTCTATTGCTTCAGGGACGATTTAATATATAAGAGGAGTGGCAGAAAGATTCTGTTTTCAAGCAAATGGGTTGCTTATGGAGGGCATGGAAGTCTAGTTTACTCTCTCAAGTTCGAGACGCAAATAGTAGCACAGAAAGAATGGGATTGAAGCCAAGTAACATCCAATCAATTCCAGCTTGGAACGCTTGGGTCAAAAGAAAAACTGCCACACATTTAAGGTCATATTTACTACTAACTGTTAAATTTGTTTATGGTACTCAGTTTTACACAACCTTAAAAATATTGGTATTGTCAGGAAAGGAGCAACATGTTTAGAACATTAAGGAGGAATCAGATACCACATACAACCAGTCCGAAGAGAATGTTCCGTCTAGCTCATGAATGGTAAGTCTGACTATGAAAAATAATTAGTTGGAAAAATGCTAACAAGTAATCTACGTATTGTCTGTAGAGGGCGAAAAGTACAAACCCTAGGGAAGTTACTAGGAGTAAGGTCTGGATAGCGGGACACACTCATTCTGATGGTAGGCCTGTGAGACATGATTTTGCTGACACCATTTTAAGTATACCAATGGGATGGTTTTTTAAGTTACTTATGGAAATTACAGTTTTGGATAACTACTATATGTTTTAGGAACAAATACAATCAATTGATAGCCAGAGGACTCTACATCAGCTAATAACATAAAAGAAGAAGCTGTGAGTCAAATTCTAGGAAAAGACAAACATGAAAGTGTTAGAGGGATGGGTAGAGGAATTACTGCAACGAAGCTGATGTGGTTGCAAGCTAGGGACTCAAAAATTAACAAACTAAAGAGTGAGGTTAAAGATCTAAAGAATATGGTCCGTAACTTAACTGGAAACAAGGTGAACATTCCTTAACATGTAATTGTATGTCTTATAATATTAGATTTAGGTATTGAACACTTAATCATTTTTTTTGTTAGAAAACATGTGGTGATGTGCATTCTCAATCTGAGATTAATTAGTGAGCTAAACAAAGAAGGAATTTGATGTCAGATTCCGGATTGGTTTGAGACAAAAGATGTGATTGTGGGAGAAAGAGAACTATGTTCTACTGAAAAACAGTACAAAATTGGTCATGTCCCCATAGGTCCTAATGCAGCATCTATACTTTTCAAGAGTGTAACATGTCCAGAAGCTTGTGTCTAGAGACCTACGACATATATTATCACACTTAAGTAAGCTATGGGGGTTAAGATAGCATGGCCTGCTGATAAAATCATTTTAGACACAAGTTCAGACAACAATCCGGGCACCTCAAACACATATGGATCTAAGATAAGCGTTTTAGATTGTAATACAACATGTACCATCATTGAATAAAATCATGACCAATTTGCTATTTTAGGATACGAATCAAAATGGTCAGAAAAATAGATGCTGAATTTTTGATTGGAGTATGAGTGGTGAACTTATAGCTGAGGGTATTGTGTGTTCAACTAACCCAAAGGATGTAGTAAATGGTATTCCAGTGGGTCCAAATGCTGCTATTTTGGAAGTTGATTTTGTGATTAAACTTGATGCTTATCTATGGAGACCAAGTGGTGAAGTATTTGTGATGGGAGATGCTTGTAATGAAAATATCACATGGCAAATTGATAGAGTTGAATTAGTTGATACACCTACACAAGTAGTTAGGAGAACTAATGAGGTAACTGTTGACACTAAGTTTCCTATTTTTATTATATATATTGAATATGTTGTTGTGTAATATTGTTTTACGTGTTATTGGTGTTTTACGTTTAAATAGAGTTCAAGTAACACCACCAATACCAGCAACAAAGTGAAGAAGAAATGAATCCTCATGGATTGCGATAATTTTAGTCGCAAAGTTGCAGAAGGCAGAGTGTGTTCAACTGATCCAGACGATGTTGTACATCACGTTTCTTTGGGTCCAAATGCTAGCAAAATATGGGTTGAAGTTATAAAGGTTGGTGATGCAAGTGTGTGGAGACTAAACTTAGAAATTCAGTACATTTCAGATGCAGTTGGAACTACTATTGCGTAGCCAAACGATAAGCTTGTATTTTAGATTTCTCGTGAATCATGATTAAGATATATTATTATACTTATCGTACTTTATGTATTTTATGTATTATCACAGATATTATTATAGCCTTTAAACTAATATCAACAAATTAACAATGACTAATACAAATAATAAATAGAAACCGAGTAGATATAAGTTTTATAACTGGGAATGTGTTACTCACAAATTTAATACATAATTTTGTTGTGTAAATAAAAATTAAATATATATAAACATTGCAAAATATTTTAAGAATAATACATTGCAAAATATTTTGAGAAATATCATTTACATAATAATACATTGCAAAATATTATAAGAATATCATTTTTGTATATATTATGAGAATTTTATAGTTTAGGAGTTATAGTTAGTAGATTACGGTATAAATTTTAGGGTTTAGGGTATAGAATTTAGGGCTTAGGGTTTAGGGTATAGAGTTTAAAAAATCAAAATTACACTCATATGCAAATGTTATAGTATTTATTTATTTAAGAATATGATTTTCGTATATAATATGAGAACTTTATAGTTTAGGAGTTATAGTTACTAGTTTAGGGTATAATGTTTAGGGTTTAGGGTATATAGTTTTGTTTTATATAAACTGGTTTTGTTTTATAATTTCGTACTTGTAACATTAAAAAAAATTGAATTAACAAATACATAATATTTTCATAATTTTCAATAACTTTGAAGAATTATATAAATTACAGAATTAATTAAAATTAAGAATCTATATTTTGATAAAAAGGACCAATTAAATAAGAGTACTAGGATCCATTATCAAGAGTACTACGATTGAGATTAATCTCAATCGTAGGATTCAATTTTGTTATACAATCTCATCCATAGGATCAATATTAGTGTTCAAACCAACAAAATGAGAGTACCATGATCCATTCACATGAATTAATCTCAGTCGTCGGATCAATTTTCCTGATATAATATCGTCCGTAGGATCAATAAACTAGCATTCATAATTTTTTATATTGGGCGAGAAACCTTACGGCTTCACCACTTTTCATCTTTGTCGTTTTATCTCTTTCGCCATTTCTTCTTCGTCTTTTTTATTTTGCCGTCTGGTTTTACATTCCTCTTGTTGCGCCAAAAGTTGATGACATAACTCTCATTCGTTATCCAGTATTATAATCCTTTCGTCCGTATCGTTGCATCTTTACATAACCGTATGATTTAGTATAAATTAGGGTCTAAATTCTTAAAGCTAGATTGGGGATTTCTTAATTTCTCTATGCTATATTTGATAGGTTAGAGTACGAATGAGCAAGGAGGAAGAGAGAATCAGAAGGTAAGTTTTACGGATTTTGCTTTTGATTAACAGTCTCATATTATTTCACTCATTTTCGGTAATTGACTTATTTGTTATTGTACTAGTTTTATTTATTTGTCAGTTTTTATTGTAATCTGTGTTACAATTTGATTCAGAAATGGAAGCAATGAAAGGACTAATATGTGGACTCCCAGCAAATGGAATCATACCACAGCTCCTCCAACATCCATAAGAAAAAGCAGATGATGTTCAAGAAAGTGAGGTGCAGGAGATCACTAGAGCTGAGTATCGGCGAGGTTTGGGATACAAGCTGACCCGCGTTGAGATAGGAGGAAAGTATATTGAACCTATGTTCCTCATAGCTATCAGAAAAACGACTGAAAATGCTTGCAACTACGGTCAACTTAAACGTACCAGGCAAGAAAAAGGAGAGTCCTCTCGTCACAAGGCTCGTTCAGGCTAAGGAGAAGAAGGAAGTACTAGTCTATAAGCGTCTCTAAGCTTGTTGTGTTCTAGACTCTAGTTTTAGTGTTCAATTTCTCTGTTTTATTGTTCATGGCCATTGGTGCCTCTTTTGTTCTACTTTCTTGTTTACCAATTTTGAGTCTTTCCATTTTTCAAATAAAAAAACTATTTCTTTTATGTTTGTTATTGATTTATAAATGAGGTGTATATCTCTTTTTCACTGAGTATTATGGTCAAATCAAAACCGAAATTTATTTGAAATTGAACAAAAATATGGTATTTACAATGCAATTATAAAGATAATATAATTTAACATAAATGTTATTGTAAAATATATTATTGCATACTGTGAAACGCTATTGAAAATATTAAAATATATTTATATATTGAATTATATAAATATATATTTATATAAACAATATTGAATAATTAAAATTTTAATATTCGAATATTAATTAATAGGTAACACAAATTATATGCTATAATAAAGGTATATATAACACGTAAAGAACACTGTTAAAAAGTTATTAATAATAAATACACGACGTTATGAATATTACATTTATTGCAATACTAAAAACCGCTATAAGAGGGGAAGATTTAATAGCACAAGTTGAAACCGCTATCTAAAGTGTCAGACCTACTATCGCGGACGATGTCATAACGTTTTCTACTTCCCTATTGAACATGTAAAATAGCATTTTTCTTGTGCTAAGAAAACTCAAATTTCTTGTAGTAAAGTAATATAACGACAAGAAGAAACAATTAAAGCGGACTTAGAAAACCAGAGTGGTCCAGTCGAACATACCAAAAGACCAAACTTAGACAGACATCTAGAAGGAAAGTAACTTTAAAAAAAAAAGAACACAAATTGATAAATTCATTCTTCATAGGTAAGAGCATGAAGCTTGCAGCTCAAGAAAGTTAGATAATTCTTCATGCTTTGTGAGATGATTCACCTTCAAAATCAGGGTATCACTTCCTTTTTGTTTCCCTATTGATGAAGACTTGAACTTCTTGTTGGGAAGCACTTTTAGCTAACTCTAATTCAAACGTTGCGGTGTAGTTGTCGAAGTCTTCATTATTGAGAGCAATCTCATGAATAGTATCCGAGAGCAAGGTCAGACCGTCAATACAATTGGCCATTGATTGGCTAAAGTAAGTAGCTATGCGCGTTTGCTCCATGGGGACAACTTCATCTTCTTGTTGAGATTGGAAGTCCATTTGGGATATGGAAGCTAAAGAGTCTTCATTCTGCTGGAGTTTGTCGTGAGGAGTGACAAGATAATTAGACGACAACTGGACATAGAAGCAAATGGTAGCTTCATGGGTTAGCTTTTGACAAGTTAAATAAAAATTAGAGATAGCCTCAAGTGGATAAAGACATGAAGTCTTTCACCGTTTTGGAACCGGATTGGTTTGAAGAATTTTAATCTGTCAAAAGCATTAATATTTACTCGTGACTGACTGAGATTGAACATCTACCTCTAATACCTCTCCAAGTGATCTCGATATAAGTCTTGTTGACTTGCCGAGGCATATTGGAGAGGTAGGTCATGAATCTGGATCCAAATCGGAATTGTTTGAGAGGAAATTGAGAGGCGCATGAGACTCCCACTTTTGGAGAAGGACGAGCCAGCCATTGTATGAGATAGGTTGCCGGCGAAGAACGGAGAATAGTTCATGTTTCGAGTCAAATAGGAACTGAGTGTAATCATGGTCTATGATTCTTCAAATGACTCGTGTTTCCATCCTCCGTTGGCGTGAAAGATCGTAGACCATATTAAAAAGGTTTTGCTCCATGTAATTGAAAGGTTTGACAACCAAACTCATTCTGCTCATCTCCACGATATTGAAATATGCATAATTAGGTATATAGATGTCGTCATCTCTATGGCTCATATGAAATTGGTTCACTGCAATCCAAAAGTTTTCCGACATTATGTGAAGAAAAGAGTTTGAAGTGAAGCAGAGAAAACCAGAGTTTGAAATTAATAGCAGAAAACTCCAGCGGCATAATCATGAGCCTAGTGCCACATGTATACGAAGGAGAAGCCAATATCTAAACATTAATCTAGCTAATGCATGGTTTAGTTGTGGAGAGAACGCTGCCTAAAATCTCAAACTGAAATCTTTTGGGAGAGATTTGAAAAGTTTTGTCCCACTTGTGATTGGTTTAGCAAGGAACATGAGAACATGTGTCTTGGAAACGTGAGGGATAACAATAGGTTGCTAAAAGACAGTAATGATTATAGCTAAAAATAGGGGAAGTTTAGAGGAATGGAATGGAGTGGCGTGAGAAGGAGAGTAAGAATTGTAGAGATCGATGAGGGTATAGGGTAGTATAGGTTAGGAGTAATGATTAGGACTAATGGGCTTAATTATGGGGAGTAAATGGGGTTATTAAGGCCCATTTTCTGATTTAATAAGCTTAATAAAGAGTATCATGAAGTATTAAAAGAAGAATGATGGTACTAGGATGCATTTAATTCATGAAATCATTGGGTAATAAATAGACAATAGTTAAGGCTTAAATGGGATGGTTGTGTGGACTTCAATTAATGTAACCAACCTGGTAAACCTTGACTCAAGTAATCGTGACAACGATTTTCCATGATGAAACTACGTGCTATTCTGGAAGTCCATGGATTCCTTTGAACCGGGATTAGGTGGAAACTAACTTGAGATTGCTGTCGTAGTAGAGACCGTAGCAGATTGAGTTGATATTGGAATCTTGGCCATCGATCGGGGAAGGAGATGGCCTGATATAAGGAGGCATTGTCCACTGTAATCGATACCGATGATAGACGTAGATTAAGTAAACTTTGGAGGAGCCATAATAATCCCTGCAACTCGGAATGAAACTTAGATCCCATTTGAAGCAAAGCATGACGTGAGTGTAGATAACTATGGTCCGAAGTGTTCTTAATAATCAAAGCTCTCCTATGGATGAAAGATTTCGTTTTCCGTGCAACACTCCACCATGCTATAAAGTTTGTACCTAAATTTATAGGAGTATAAGGAAGAGTTGTGTTGCTCGTGTTCCAAGTCTTCTTTTGTCAATTTAAACCAAATTTTTGCATCCTCCATACAATCATATGAAGCTTTCCTTATGTCCGGATTACTGTTTTGAATTGTGATGATATTACGAGTTTTCCAAATAGACAATAAAACACAGGGAAAAGAGACTCGTAACTCTGCAAGGACATTGTTGTTCTCGCTAATGTTAAGTAAATGAATAAAATTCCCTGATAATGATGTGGCATGAAATCCTTGGAGGGGAGTTGGAAAATTAATCAAACGTCATATTTGTTTTGCCAGATGGCATAAAAAGAGTATGTGGGTAATGGTTTCTGGTTCGTTACCACATATTCGACAATAGGATGAGAATATAATTGTTCTTTTGGCCAACTGTGAGTTGACTGCCAGGACTCCCGAGAGGATTTTTCACATAAAAATTTTAATTTTGTGGGGCGCTTGAAGTTTCCAAATTTTTGTTTTGATAATTTGGTGAAAAGTTGATGCCTCCAGGCGACCATGAGTACTAAGATTATTACATAGCCAATATCTGCTTTTTGTGTTGATATATATATATATATATATATGTGTACATAGACCAGTTTTAACTAAAGTATATAGAAGTCCAGCAATTAATACCTTATGTTTTCTTCTTAGTTGATGAGAGATTAACTAGAAGTCTAGCAATTTAGAGCTGCTCTCATATACGCTTCTTATTCTCAACATGGGTAGATAAAAGTCCGAAAGCAATGAGTCCTATAGAAATCCTTTCCGTAGATCCTAACTCCTGCAATAGTATTCCTCTCCACATTGTAGAAGAATATGTAGAAAGGATCATACACAACTGCTGGGAATGTCCTGAAATCATTCGTACTTTCTTTTATAAAATCGTATAATGGAGAGTTCGATATCGCATAATATTAGGTGGTTATAATGTGTTGCTAGAAACCAATTACAATCTATAGACTAAGAATCTATACTACTATTATATGATCCTATAGGATCACACACCTAAGCAAATTGGATCAAAATATATTTATATTTAGGGACACATATATTAGATATATGTTTATGTAACACACACATAAAAGAATTATTATTATCCTTTATGTTGGACTTAAGCCTGTTAACTAGACTAAATGAGATTTAGTTTATTGTGTCTGTGTTGGGTTTAAGCCCATATTGCTAAACCTAATGGGATCAGGTTATGAGTGTCTATAAAACTTAAGAAAACGTTAATTTTCTAGAGATATAAGACACGACACAGCAGCCCTAAGATAAGAAGATTTGATCTCAAACGGCACTAGCATCCCATTCTTGATCCAGTATGTGTGTGTGTGGATACCGATAGAGGCACTACATTGGGAGTGCTAAAGGAATCTCAATTCTGTCAATTAATTCTGCTGCAAAACTTCAAGGTATATTCTAAACTATAAGATCCGGTTGTAATTCAGTATTTTCATGAGATCATGTTTAATTCATACTTGTTAATTAATTGTTATGAAAAGTATTAATTCGCTTTCGTTTATTGTTTTATTGTATCTTGTAATTGAATGTATCTCTTATATAATAAAAGCGTAGCATTAACTTAAATACCGTGTTATATTGTATGTTATGGACTAGGTTGTATTGTTACTAGGAAATATTATCATATAATATTTGTCACACAATTAAATTCTGATAAGATTCTATAACTAATTAATTAATATTATTATCTAGATTGAATATTATTAATTAATTAATTATATTCTGATTATTATTGTCACATCTCGCCTACTTTGAGATTATCTTTGAAATTATTCTATTACAATTTTAATCTCTTGAATAATTATATTCCTAATCCAAATCGATATCTATTAAAAACAATCCTCCTAATCCTAATAGGAAAATTAATATATAAGATCTATTTAAGACCCACCCTAGGAAAATTATTATAATTCTCAAAAGATTCAATTTTTTTTCTCATAACGATAAGTCTTTTGTTCTCGATTTTGATTTTTTTATCCATGTCTTTCTCAGAGATTTCTTCATTGAAACCCTACAAAGAAAATTGGAAAATTAAAGTTAATATTTGAAGGCTCTAGAAAGTATATATTAAAGAGTTTGGTCAAACCATTGATATGGTTCTTTGTGATTCTAAGGTATGTTCCTACTATTTTATTTATTTGTATATTTTATAATAATTAAAATATTTTCTAATTGATTAATATTTTTTACGGTGATAAAATTCATTTTTTATGGTAATGGACCGGGAGAAATCCTCCCGATCAAATATTATTAAGAAACAAATTAAACATACACTTGTCTAAGAGTACTTTTCCCATTCAAATCATCCGCATAAATATCATGGAGAGATGATGGTAAGTCTGAAAATCTATGAAAGCCTAAAAGCAACGTAAAAGCAAAATTAGCAAGACCATCCGCTAAACGGTTCGCCTCCCGATACACATATGAGACCCGAACACTCCAGTCTCTAGATAGAAAGCCGTAGCACAATCGTACTAGAAACGAAAGTGGATGATAATCCTAAATCCCTTTGGTTAAAAACTCCACAATCATCTTGGAATCCACCTCAAGCTCCAAGCATGTAATTCCTCTCTCCCATGCAATCACTAGCCCATAATAAACTCCCAAAAATTCTGCAATTGGTACTGAACATATCCTGATATTAAAGCTAAAACAACCTAACCAAACTCCATCACAATCTCTAATAATCCCACCTGCTGCCGCAACGCCAAGGTTTTCTTTAACAGCACCATCGGTGTTTAACTTGATCCAATTCCCTCTTGGACAAGTCCACTTAATGTCTCGTACACACAAGCTCCTACGTGGTTCATCATGCTGTTTTGCATTTTGATAAGCTACAGAAATTCCTCTTGAATATTTCTTTAAGAATTCAACTCTATCCCGACACACCATATCTGAACCAAAAATATTTCTGCATCGCCACTTCCAATTCCACCATAAGACTAGTGCTAAAAAAACTGACCATGGTGACCCAAACACTATGTCCGAGATACCAAGATTATAATAAACCCATTCGAGCAAAGTCTGGTCGAAAAAGACCTACCGCCTATACGAGGGAACTAGCCGAGACCACAACCCACTCGCCGCTTGACAATCCCTTAAAACATGTATTATCGTTCCGGTGCCAGCCCTGCATACAGTACACGTACCCGAGTCCGTGAGATGCCTCCGCATTCTCTCTTAGTTTGTCATTAGGATCTGAAGTACAACCATCCAAAGGAAGCATCTTACTCTTTCAGGAACCGATACTGCCCATACCCTTTGGAACATGCTTTGCAACTGCGGGTGAGGATTAGAATTTCGACACACCATAGTATATGCAGAACCGACCGTGTAGCATCCATTCGATGTCCCCTTCCATGTAAAACGATCTCTCACCCCAGTTATCAAATCAACAACATATGCCCTTAGTTGTAGAAGAACAAACACAGGTAACAAGAGATCTAAAATATCGAGTCTCAAACCATTATTCACATCCCATAAATCTCTTACCGACCAGCTTAATTCTTCCT
>OVBA01004228.1:0-24331 GCA_900406435.1 Lepidium aucheri | reverse complement strand
CTTCCTCCTCACTTTGACAACTAAAAATCTGTGGCTATATATATATATATATATATATATATATATATATTCGTGATTATAGCTAATATGTGAATATTTTTAGATCCAAAGCTAATGATCTTCAGATCCATAGATATTAGTTTGAGGCTATTTAGAAATTTTTTGTCAGTTTTTGGTAACTATGTTTTATTCAATTATGGATAAAAAAAATTATAGTACTTAATTTTGACAAAAACCCGATTCACAACCAAAATTTATTTTCTAAAATATTTAAAAAAATTCACTTATAACAAAAAGTAATTAAACTTTTAATATTATATTCTATCCAAATTATCTTAACCGCTACACTTAAAAGAAAAGTTTGACAATATTTTGAGGCTATTTAGGAAATTTATATTATTTTTTGTTACTACATTTTATTCAGTTGTGGATATTAAAAAACTATAGTATTTAACTTTCACAAAAGCGATTAATCACAACCAAAGTTTATATATTTCCTAAAATATTTTTTTATTTTTCATTTACAACAAAAAGTAATCAAATCTCTGATATTAAACTCCATCCGAATTATCTTAATCACCAGATTCAGAATAAAAGTTTGACAATATTTAATTAGTTAATTAGTTCATGGTTTAAAAGTATTATATCTGGTTGTATACAACTTATGCAGAAAACTAACTTTACCTAAACTTTTATTGTTAATTACGATATATACTGCATGTTCTAGACAAACGACCGCTCAATTTAGAACATGGAAGTACAAAATTAAATGCTAAAATATTACTATAATTAAGATAAAGATGCATCTTAGCAAGTTGGTCATTACATAATTATACTTTATGTCATCGATATTCTCTTTCTCTCTTTGCATATATAAATAAGTATAATATGACCATATTATATTTTATATTATATATATATATATATTGCTTTGTGTATGTATTTATATTTATATAAACATGAGCCTAATAATGGAGAAAAGGCTATGAAAGAAAGGCTATGTGTGACCAAGATTTTGTAGGTACTTATCTTGAATCTTTTAACTTCATTAGAAGCTACAAATTTAACTTATATATATATCATTTAAATTCTAAGCAATTCCTATAGTTTTGGTATAAATTATGTATGTGAAATTCATATGTTTAATTTTCTATAGACTTGATAATTTTTTAGTTTAATTATTCTCCCAACATGAGTTAGAACTCGGTAGTAACTTTATTATTTTTTCAAGTAAGTAGAGGCATGTGTATTTAACAAAATTGAATTCTTTATAAATTTTTGTACATCACAAGTACTCACAAAACATTTAACAAAAACAGGATGTTGTATCAATTGATTTTAAAACTCAAACTCTTCTAACCTAATATTCTTCATTAAGAGATAGAAACTCAAATCCCTTTAATTGTTTAAAATATATTAACCACATTATTTAATAAATTGTGAAAGAAAGAAAAGATAGATGCTTCTTGATATATTTCTACAACTAAATAAAAATCAAATATATCAAAATATTATTCTTGTAATTTATTAATTGGCATAGTGTAACTTTTTTTTTGTCACTTGCATAGTATAACTAAATTACAATATTCATATATGAGTATATTGGAATGTAATATAATTTTATACAGAAAATAAAAACATAAATTCATAGGTTTTATGAAAATAATGGCAGACCTAAACATTATTGTATCTACTCCTCTTTCTTTTTGGTAATAAATTCACATTTCATCCTAAAAAAATGTCTAAAATTTGATATATAGAACATTAAGGTTTTTTTGTCAATATTTGGCCACAACTGACCGGCTTATTAGTCAAGTTTTTGCATAATACAAGAGCAGGATCCAATCTTAAAAACTGCAAAAACACTTGCCTTTAATAAACTTACTACCTACCACTAGGCTAAATATCATTTGCTAGAACACTAACTTTAACAAAAAAAGTTATAAGCAATCTTTTTTTATTTTTCGTTACAAGCAAACCTTTACGTACCAAAAATTTGAATTTCTTGCATAAGTATTTACTATTTGATAAAATATCCACACATTATGAGTTTTATGATAATATACTTTGTTCTTTTTTTAAAAAAAAATATGTCTTTTCAACCGCAGAAGCAACAGACAGAATATCCACGTGTACTAATAAATTCTTTGTAGACAAAATTAAGATCTTTTTTTTTCTTTATACAAATTAAAAACAAAATAATATTCTTATATATTTATATGAAAAAGCAAGTTTCCCGGGGACAAGGTCCGGCCGCTCGAGTGTAAAGCAGACAATTATTATGAAACATAAAGCAAAAATTCGAAATTTTAATTGATTACAGAAAAGAAGAAATTTTATTTTTAAATTTATCACATCAATGGAGCTGTATTCATGTTTGTTTGACGTAAGTGGTTGGTGCTCTAGTCTCATTTGGTGCATTCTTTATATAGGTTTAAATGATGATTGATTACATTGGAGTACATTGTTTGGAGAAAAATGAACGGTTAAATAAAAAATAATTTGAAAATAAATAATTAGAATTAAAGGTTGGTAAATGATCATAAATAAGTCCATATGAATCTAACAGATAAACGTTCATAAAAAATTTCAAACATTCGTTTTAATCGCTGTATCACTGATTTTTATAGTTTTAACCGTTAATTTTAAAAGGAGTTGTGATTGATAGCAAACAAAACTGGTCATCCAATACTACCAATCAAATTTTATATCAAAAGCGCAAAAATTTGCATAACAAATTATTAAATAAAAGTCAATAGTTTGTTGATGTAATTATTGACGAGAAATAAATTAAAGAGTGAAATGAATAAATCTGAATTACATGTCATATATAAAACAAATAAGATAAACGTTAGGTTTTTTAGTCACTAAATAAAAATTAAGGTTATTAACTTATTTTAAGGAGTAAATAATTTGCTGAAACATACTTTTCATATATTGGATCCCAATTAAAAAATTGGATAAAAGTAAAAATTAATGTAAAAATGGTGTACTTTTACATAAATCTATTCTATTTGAACCTATATGCAAATATATTTCACTTTCTTCTCATATTCCAATCATTGCAGTCTAAGACTTGGATTTTGAGTACCTAAGGTAAATGTAAAAATAACAAAGTGAGTCGTTAATATATTTTTTTTTCATTTTACAAATACAAGTGCTATATAGATGTAAATTTAAGTATTCGTTTGTACTATTAGAGATGATTTACATTATTTTCTTAATTTATGAAATTGGCTTTTAAAACTAAATGAACAGTACTGAAATTAAGTACATTTTGTACCTATAAAACAATTGGATATTCAAAGACCTTAAGCGACCTAATCTTAATCAATGCATTTTCTTTTACTAAACACGACCTTGCCCAAATTACAGATATATATTGGAACTTTTGTTAATAGAAATTGAATCATTTGACTGTTGGTCAATATCAAAAATATGTTGAATATCATAACATAAATAGATAGATGAAGTTTCATATGAAAATAGATTGGTAAATAAAAGGAATAACTCATATGTAAGACGTTATAACTAATCCATATTGTGTAGTAAATCATCATAAAAGTTTATTTTTGTATATGAGATTTTCAATATTATTTAAATTGATCGTATCAAATCTGTTAGAATGTGATTGATATCAATTGATTTTGAGTTAGAAGCCCATAATTTATCAAACTCTCTTCTAGTTTTTTTTAATTCTTCTAGTTAATAAGCAATTCAAATTATTAAGATACTCGTGGTTCACTTATACAATAAAGCATATTTATATACTTTAGAATTGTTACTACAACAAAGGAAAAAAAAACAAAAAAAGCATAAAACATTGTGGGTTTTGCGGGTATATGTTTAGCTTTGTTTTTGCTATATAAAGCCATTAATCCTTCATTCTCTTTAGACATATCTCTTCTTCTCGCAGCTCTATTGTCTTCTCTTTTCTCACATAAACTCTTTCTTATATTAAATCCACATGGTGCCTCTAAGCAACCTATGTTCATCAAAGAGTTAATTCTTGCACACACATAGACGAAGATCCTTGCATCAAATATAGTATTATCAATATTTTACATGTTTATATGTATGTATATAGAATATTGTTTATATGGTACCCTATCACAGGTTCACTAATTACTTGAGTGACTGTTGGCAGATTTCTTTGAATGTGTTGTCCGGAAAGAGGATAATTATGGATGTTGGGTTGGTAGAAGAAGAGAGCTTTCTTCGGTCCACTCATGGAGTAATATGTGAGATTTAATTGACTCTCGACTCATTCATCCAAATACCAGACGAAAAAGTATGTATCATCTGGTAAATGAATGAATGATGCGAGAGACAAATTGAGTCTTCACTTCTCTATGCTTGGACTGAAGGGAGCTCCCTATTTCTATTTTTTTTCTACACTTGAGTAATATATATCAAAGCATTGAATTCATGTTTGTAATTAACTCAAGATCAAGTTCAACGTTGATATGATTAATGTTTGAGTGCTTATGGTGATTGTTTTGCAGGATTCAATCGTGGACCTCCCTCAAACATCTTCGAGTACAATCTATGAAGATTTTCTCTTTTTCTCTGTCATAAAATAAAGTTTACTAAAAGCAATATATAACAATCTTTATCTTGAAAGTTTTATTTGTTCATGTAAGATATTATTATGTATATATATCAAAATTTAAGCTATAAGCACATGCAATTCCAAGTTTAGAAGTTAATCTATAGCTTTTGATCCATTATATATATCAAGAAAACTTAAGAAAAACGATATGAAATATTCAAAATTAAACAATATGTCTACATGTGTGTTTAAATAATTAGGGTTTTGACCACACAAAAAAAAGAAACCCTAGAGAGAGAGAGAGAGTATTCAACGACAACATCACCTCGGGTCTTGATCTCTTTTCACTGCAACAAGTTCCTAGATATGTCTTCTTCATCTTTGGAAACTTTTTTCTATTTAATGACTGAAATGCCCTCTGTTATGGTCTTGTTTAGGAGGGTAAAATCGTACATTAAATTCGACATTTGACGAGTGTCAACATCACTATCATCATGCACTGATCTGAGATTTGATCTTATTTATATTTTTCCATTAATTGCTATTTACTTGCGTTCAATAAATCGGTTTAGAGGTTGCAGTTTAGGTACTAATCGGTTTAGGTGAATAGTTAACTAAGCAAATAATGTTAATAGGCGGATTTAGGCGATACTTAAACGATTTAGGTAGGAATTAGGCGTTTTAGGCAATCAATTTTATTTTTTCAAATTTTTGCTTTTTATGTTATATATACTTAATTTATTATGCACAAAATATTACATTTATTTTCAAACTATTTAGACCGTTGCTGAGTTGCTCTCAGTTTGGTGGTTATGATGATTCAGCTAATGACTTAATATCATAGTTCGATTTCTATCCGCTACAATATAGTAGCTTTTAAGAATGAGTTTTAGATTATGAATCGGATCTTGTCGATTTAATTGTTGTAAAAAAACTATTTAAACCGTCCAAAATGATCTAAGTTTTGACTAGATTTTATAGATTTAGACAGAAGGTCGCCTCTCGCTTAGTATCCGGTTTTGTTTGAACTACTATTTATAACTTGGAATTTAAAAGATATATTGTGAAGTAAAATATATATTATAAAACTCTGGTTACTGAGTGTAATATATACACAATCAAAAACTATCATTTAAACTAAGTAATATTATTCCAATGAGCATGACAAATATATATATGCTAAGATTCTTAAATTGATGCCACATCTCCACCAAATACAAAAGAAATTAATATTAATAAGAGAAGAAGAGAGTTTTAGTTACTTAAAGTTTTAATAATTTTTTGTATTCGTAGTTCAGAATAAGATACCATTTTTAATATTAATTAAGAAGTATAAAAAATTATGCTATATTAAAGCATACAATTGTATGCCAAATATAGGTGACAATCTTTTTCCAATTTACTTTATAATCTAAATAATTCTTAATTCATGACTCATCATTCTTTTTAATTAACATGTGTGAAACCTTATGACACGTGGCATAGTCCTATGAGAAGTGAGGTTGAAATATATGTACAATTTTATATATTACGGTGGATAATATTTTTATTTTGAATCTGTTATAAATTACACAATAAAATTATTTTTATGGTTTATAAGTGTTCCTAAAAATATATTTAAAATAGGTTTCACCGTAAATGTTGATATAAAAATTAAAGTTAATAAGAAATTAATAAAAAAAATCTAAAAATGCAAAAATTTAATAAAAATATATTAGGTAAAAATTTAGTTATGGTTTGGGTTTGAATTTGGATTTCTGGGTATATAAATTTATGAGTATCCACTCTATTATTTTATCGAGTTTGGTTCTTCTAATTCGATTTTAATTCTTTTGATTTAATGCTTATTCATATTTTTAATTTTTAGATTGCCTTCAATTCCTATAAAGTTTGAGTTCAAATATATATAAAGATTTAATAGAAAAACCATAATATTGTTAAAATTTTAATAAAAATATATCAAATATCTATTTAGTTCTTGATTTGGTAATAGTTCAAGTTTGAGTTTGGTTTTTTTGGATACATAGATTTAGGTTATATTTGTGTAATTTGTCGGATTTGATTTGGATTTAATTCTTCTATTTCAGATCAATTTTAGTTTGGCTTTTGGTTTTGATTCCGAGGGATAAATTTGCTTTTTTCATTTACAATAAATGTTTAGAGAGAATAATTTTCACAAAAATCATAAACTATTTATATTTTGGATCCAAAATATAAGTTTTAAGTCTTGATTATTGAATTTAAATATAAATAATTTTCTATTATCTAAAAAATATATACTCAAATACATAAATATCATAACTATCAAAATTTCTTTACCATACTAATTTTTATTTCTAGTTTTTCATACATAATTAAATAATTTATTTATTTTACTTTTACAAAAAAAGAAATTTTAATATAACACCGGTATAATCTTAGTTATTATAAAAACATCAAAAATTGACAACTGAATTATAAAATGAGGTAAGTTTCGATCCAAACATTATATTTGATACCCTATAGAATAACTCAATTTTAAAACTATTTGACGAAATTAACATAAAACTTGGTCTCATATTCTAGCTTGAACACTTTTATTTATAATACTAATTTCTGTTTATTTTTTGTGTCATATATATATATATATATATTTTGAAATTTCAAGTTATATTTATGAAAAATCTCTTACATTTAAAAAATTTATTGCCAACACATAATTAAATGCAGAGAAGTGGTTTTAGTAACATGGTTGAATGTTAAATTTATTATTTTTTCTATCTGAATTCGATTCTAAAAATCGTATTTGTCCTACATAATATTGTTAGAGTTTTTGAGGAAACTAACTATAGATTAATTTTTGTCGATCCAATTGTTAAAAAAAATATACATTGAAGACAAGGCGGAAAAACTAATATGATGCTTAAGATAGATCTAAATGTTCCTAATATATATATATGTATATATATATATCACTACATAATTTATAGTTTAATATGAGTATAGGTATAACAATGGACCATTTGCAAACATGATGAGCCAAGAATAATGTTGGTAGATAATGGCATTTGACTTTTGTTCTATTGGCACATTAGAAAGACACAATGGTGATGTAGAGAAGATTGCAAGTTTCGTTATATTATATATATAACACATTTTTGACATTTATATGTGAATGTGCGAGACGATGTGACATCACAAAATCTCTTCTTGTTAACTTATACAATAAAGTGATGATGAAAAGCAACACCTGAAAATTGTGACATTGTTAATTGCTTAGTTGGGTTAAGTTAATTAATCTCTTTAAGACTATTTTCTGTCTTTAATTATTCTAAGATAATTGTCACTAAATTTCTATTCTCCATGACATTTACAATTTGTCTAGAATTTCTTGACAGTTATGGAATTTAACATGGTTTTAGGCAACTGTCGCAAATTATCTTTAATTATTTAGTTTTCTTACAAATTCTAGACGAATTTAACATGGTTTTAGGCAAACTGACATCTGTCCCTTTCTATATCTTTTACTATCCCGAGTTTTATACAAATTGAGGCGGAACCTGGTCCCGTCTGAAATGTTGTCTCGAATTAGGGGTTTTTCTTGTAGTGTTTCCTCTATTAGTTATTTTCTTAAAATACAAATTAAATGTTAGAAACGTATAATAATCAGTCGTGTACATTCTTTATTCTCTAGAGTGGCGAATATATATAATTGTATATTTTTATATGATGTTCTTAGATGTGATCTAAGCTGTTAAAATAGGTTTTAAGACCTGTTAATTTCAATTTAACTTTGCAAAGACTTAAATCAACAATATGATAGTTAAATAAAGCAAATACCAATGCACTTTCATAAGTAAAGTGATCAAACCACAGACTCCATATTTCTTCTAAAGGTAGTCTTCAAATACTTGTCTCCTGTCTACTGGCTCTACAAATACAACAAACTATTTTTTCTGGATTTTATTCTCATCACATTATACTAGAAACCATATATGAAAGTACTAAAATTTCAATTACTTAACTATAGAGTTTTATTTTAAACAATAACATATAGATAAAAGTGTAAGTTGGTGACATAAATAACCAAACTAGGCATGTGGAAGTTACTTAATTATGCACTATTATTTTCTAAGATTTTTTAGGTATGTGGAAGTCCTAAGTATTTGTCATTTTGACGTGTGGAATGATTGCTTAAGATATTTTGAATCTCAGATCTACGATTGCTTCTACTTTTTACCCAAAAGATATACCGATGATTTTTTTAAGTTAATTCTTTAATTCAAAACCTCTTCATACGTTTGTAGACAAAATTTGATTGTCATAGTGGTGAAGCGTACACCAAAATAAGCACGCTCAATTCTAGATCTAATGATCTAGAGGACTGTATACCAACAAACAGAACTCAAGGTTCACACTTACTAGGTTTTTAGACATAGAAGCTAGGTTCGATAACAACTAAAGTAATGTGATCCTCTCACGTTAGCAACAGGGCTTGGATTTCAGTTTTTAAAAATCCTTTTTATTTTCATTAAATTCGTCTAAGAAGAATTTTTTGACACAACTGTAGATAAGTTAATCTACTTTCTTTGTCTTATATTATTTGTGTTAATGGTATACACATATTAAGAAATCATTCAAATTTTGATTTTTTCAATTCAAAATATTGTTTTAATCTGTTTAGTAATTATTCAACTAATTAGAAATCAATAAGCAGAATAATAAAAATAGATAAAAATGTAATTAACTATGTATTGAAAATTGAAAACATCAAATAATTTGATAAAAATTCTCTCTAAAACATCATTTAATATGAGACATAGAAAGTATAATCTAATACTCTTTAATTTAATCATTAAGATTTGAATCAATAATAGCTAAAAAGTGAAAAATAAATAAAACAGTTATGTGCAAATGTCTAAAAATGTAAAGTTCCCAATTAGATCACCTAGTATTTTGTCATATTTGAGAGTAGTGCTTCAATTCTTTGCATGATGAAATCTAAAGTTCAATCAATGAAGATTTTGAAAATTTCAAAACAACATAAAGGATGCCTAATTATTGTAAAGATCTACACTTTAATTATATTTAAGATTTGTTTTGTCAACATTAGAACAGAACTAGTCAGTCCATTAACCAAATTCTTATATAATGTAAGCACTGGTATTCGATATTTGGATGTGTAAATGCGTCTACCTTTAATAAACTTACAACATGCCACTAGAAATCAAAGTCCACATGCAATTATATTTAAGAAACTTAAATCACAAAATATATAACTAATTAAGCACTAGATGAAAGTGCATTGGTAATGTCCAACATTTAGGATTCGGTGCACAAATTTGTTCTATTTGTTTGTAACCAAATCAAAACATAATGGTCCCCAACTTATATCATAATCTTGACAAGATCTTTGAAAAATCAACCCACTTCATTAGTATTAACTCAATACCATGAGACTTAAAGTAACAATGATCCAAAATTTGAGGGCAATTTTGTAAAATGGTGACAAAACAACTTAGTCAACACTTCAACTACTACTAAAGCACTAAACTCCATTAAAGTCCACTTCAATGGATCTTGTCCATTTCAAAAGATTGCATCCAGATGAATCTGTCTCTTTCAGGATTATTACATATGTTTTTAAGGATAAGTGACTTACAATAAGCATCCTAGAGAACAACGTGAAAAAGCATGCTTGGTCAATTTTGTTTATCGATGCTTATTTGCTACAAGTTCTAAACATGTTTCCTCATAGAAGTTTTAGGTTATGTTTGTTCTAGGAATGAGAGCTGGTATTGTCAATGGCAAAGAATTTAAACAAGATTAAAGGAAAAAATTGAACCTTACACTTTATTAAGAAAAAAATTGGACCTTACACTTTATTAAGAAAAAATTGGACCCTAAGCTTCTGCATATGTGGTTTATGATCCGGAAAAGCTTGACAAGATATTAAAATATTATCTTCGATACTTTGAATCAACAAATTTAAACTCATTTTTGAAAGAGAGCATATCAAGCTTATAGATTCTTCATAATGAAGATAGGAAGTGAATTAAACTTCCAATTTCTAATTTGACTTTCGATTTTAAAGTAAATCTTGATCCCATGTTCGCGAAAAGTTAAATTGGCTTAATCAACGTAAAGTTAATGGTTTTTTCAGACGTCAACAAAAAATCAACCATTTTTAGTAAGTACAAAGTTAAAAAATTAATTAACTATTTTCTGTAAATACAAAGTTAAATTGACAATTTTTTCCAATGTGAAACAATAAGTTAAACATGAATAACCATCTTTCTCACTCACCCTAGACTGAGAGCCTGAACTAAACACCTTGAGAACAATTACTCAATAAGCCTAATAAGCATTATTGGGCCTCTTAGGGCCTTAAGTCAGAAACGTCGTCGTATTATACCAACTAAGAAAAGGGAAAATCATTTGATTCGTTTTAGCTTACAATGTTTACAATGAATGATTCAATATTCGTGGAATGCAATCAACATACAAAACCTACAAATGCGTCCAATGTACAAAGACAATGAATATGAAACTCATGGATTTGTGTGTTTCCAACAAGAACTCTCTTTTTTCTTTGTTTCTGATCAAAGGATTAGCCTTTGAATAGTCGAAGACGAGATTTCGAACTCTTTGCAAGCTTCGTTTTCAAACTATTATCCTTTACTCCATTACCTATAGAAGAAGCTTTCACAGATGTCTCTGACGAGTCTAGAAGATAAGGTGTGACTGTTATTGATGTCCATTGTCGAACAGGACTTGCTGCTTGTCTTCGAGATGATGGAAAACTACAAGAAGCTTCATCAGTTTCACGTGTTTCAGACAATAACCTTCTGTGTGTTCGAATCATTTCACCCATCACATCATTCTTGTTTGTAGTAACACACTGATCGATCTCATCCTCTGGTTTGGTACTCTTGTTTTCAGCTTCATCTTCGTCTTCAATGGCTTGAGTTTTCTTCTTTCCGTTACTCGACATTGCCCACGCCATTTGATCCTCAAACTTCACTTGAAAACTCGACGGGCTTTGAATCTTTCCTTTCGGCTTTTCATTACTCAAACTGTCTTTCTTCAGTTGGTTTGGTTTCTCAGCTTCGTTTCCATGAGACTCTGTTGGTTTCTTGAGCTCGAAACAATTCGAGTCGCTTCCCGCAGAGTCTTCCTCACACTCTATATCCTGTGGTGGTGCACTTAAGGTGTTAAATGGGACAGATTCAAGTGAATTCCGACGGTTCCTCAGGTTCTCATTCCGCTTCTCCATAAGGAATGTCTCGATCTCAGACTCGAGTTTCTCAAGCACTGATCTATTGTTACTATTCACTGTGTCTCCACCTTCTAGTTTGATCTGCATTCTTTCATCAAGCCAAGACTCTGCAATGTGAAGAACCATTTGATCTCCTTCAGCTTGACCTGCCCAATCCTTATCAAGATTCTTCTGCTTTAAACCGTGAATCTCCTCTCCATAACTCTTGATCCCTTTAGCAAACTCATCGCAGAGAAACTCCATCATCTTTTTTGATTTAGCACCTCTCTCAAGCTCCTTGACATAGCTCGACAAGGAAGACTTCATTTCTGAGAGCTCTCGCGCTAATTTCCTATGCATACTCTCTGAACGTTTTCTAAGTTTCCGCTCATCTTCTAATTCTTTCCTCACTGATTGAACCGCAGAGCTTACACGCTCAGCTTCCTTATGTTTCCTCGAAAGCTTTTCTTCAGAGAGTTGTTTCACCACAATGTCTATCTCATGTCTATCAGCTTGCTGGTACCTAAGAAGCTCTTTGATTCGAACACGTGAATGAGCCAGCTCACTTTTCAAAGATTTTATTAAAGAGATATTAGCTACATGCTGCTCCTCGAGGCTCCAAATGCGGTTCAATACTTTGAGAAGTTCAGTTGATGTCTTGAGATTGTAATGAGGTTCTCTAGATGGTCTTCCTTGGAAGTCCAATGAACTACTTGGTGTTACTGCTTTGTTGTATGTCGCAACCTGCAAAACCGTAATCCATATATGAATACAAACCTCTAAAACTCAGTCCAACACTCATGATTTTCTTAGGATGAAACAATAGATATAACCTCGAGAGAGCTTCCATAACTAGCAGGAGATACAGGCTGAAGAGCGTGATTGTTTCTTTCGATTGATTGATGATGCTTTATCAACATTTGACCAATCTGCCTCCTTAAACTTCCTGCACTATCTGGCTGAGATAACATAGCACCAAATCAGAAACAGAAGAGATCAGATATCCATTTCCAAAAGCACCAAAACCAAACTTTTATCTGAAACTGAAACCATTGATGCATAAACTCTGCCTGAAACATCATCATCAATCACATTGTGTTGAGATTCAAGTACAAAACAAATTGCTCTCAAAACAAGAGTTCATACAGACTCACTCTCCTCAGTAAACTAATCTCAGCTAACAAGCGTATACTATAATGAATCAATTGCCAACTTTGAAGCTAAGTTACAGAAAGAACAGAGTAACTACTAAGAACCAGCAACAGTTTTCACTTATCTCATCACAACCCGCGTTCCAAAATCCTAGCTTTAGCAACACCAACAATCATACAACGAGTGCTTTGAATGAAATCTAGGAAAAAACTATCAATTGTCTGCAAAAATCCAGAAAAAGGATAAGATCCAAAGAGAGAAAGTGAGTGACCTGATGATCAGGAGAAGGATCTCGAAGGAGTTGAGAGAGGTTATGACCATTCTCATTAACCACAGCCTTGCCATAGCGTTGTCGACGGTTACTAGTTCCAGAGAAACCATTAGCCCCACGGTGCATATTAGGAGGAGAAGCAGAGAAAGAGCAATCTTCTTCGTTGTATTGATGAAACTCCCAGAAAGAAGCAGCAAGCTTTCTAGAGGAAACGATTGAGTTATGAGCAAAGCTAATAATGTGAGCTGGTGTTGAAGGTTGATGATGAATATATGTTAACTTTTCCACTAATCTCTCCACTTTATGTCTCTCTCCATCTTCTTCTTCGTCCCTTCTTACTTTACTTTCCATCTTTTCAGGCAAAAAGCTAAAAAGTTTTCACCTTTTTTTTCTTTAATTCAATCCAAAAATCCCTTTTTTACCTCATTTTCATGTTTTTCTCTGTGAGTTTGTTTCAACGTTGGATACTTTTTTGATGTATTTCTTTTGCCAAGTTAAAGGATTTGTCATCAATGGCTACGAATTTAGGTTGAGATTAATGTTAAAACACGTGGAAATCTGGGATCTTGGGATGCTGTAATATTCCGACAGTACTGTAACTTGGTGTTTTTTGGCTTTGTGTGTTTGTAATTCTGGCATTTTCGTCAGTTCAAGTGCTTTTTTATATAAATCCTTTGGAGGCTTTATAATCTACCTAATAAGCCCATTAACAAACTTCGTAGTGAATGGGCCAGATCCATAATGTTCTATAAATGTTGTATTGAACGGATTCGGTATACCAAATTAATTGGTCTAATAATAACCCAAAAACAAAGAGTTCATAAATCGTCTTTGTTGGGATTAACTTTGAGCCAGTTAATTTACATAAGATAGTAGAAATAGTAGTTTTATTGATAAAGGGGTACACAAGAGGAACAAAATAACAGTGAGAAAAACAGAAAAGACATTAAAATTGACCAAAGATGTATGTTTATTTTTTAAAAAAATAATTTGAAATGCACCTTTTAAATTTGTATTCCTCGTTTGTTAAATCACAAAACTGACTTTCTGTCTCGTAGCATTTGATGTCTTTCCAGAAAGCAGACTTTTGTGGACTATGTACCTCAAAATTGGTTTGTGCAATTAATGTAATGAGTAAAGTTGGAAAAAAATTTAAAAATTACTTGAAATACACATTTCTTTATTCATCACGCGAAATACATTTTTTAGTAAAAATGGTATTTTGATTTTTATTCACAATGACAATTTTTGTCCACAAATGACAAATATTAACCAAATTATGCAATTGATGTCCAGAGACGACAAATTTATTAAGCATGTTCACCAAAGATAGTATAATATCCACCGTAGATAGTATTACGTCCACCGTAAACGATATATCATACGTACATCTATCATGGACAATATATGTTATACATACCTATTTTTAAAATACACTTTTTGGTCATAAGGTCTATTTCGTATAAGGAATAAAAAAAGATGCATTACAGGTAATTTTAAACTTAAAATGTGTATTTCATGTCATATTCTCTTAACTGGATTCCATTGATCTAATTTAGTTTTATGTTGGGAATGAAGAGTCGAACACTCAAACTAGAGAAATCTAGCAAAATGTCACACTCATCTAGAGAAGACTCAGCCACCACACATGTATCAATGAGTAGGTAAGCCTCCCAAGACTCTGCATCATCATCAAATCTAGCATTAAAAACAATATTTGGTGATTAAAAAAAAACTAGTGGTATGAGAAGTTCTTTTCAATACATATTGTAAATTGGATATTATAAGAAACATAGGCTGCATAAAATAATTGTAGATAAAAGAAAGTAGGCGGTTTCGTCATTCGCATTGGATCAACGATATCTAGCAATGACTTGAGTTTTTAGGTTCAGGATAGTAGTTTTCCGAATTTTGTCCATAGAATTTTAGATAAGTTTTCGACGACTAGTTTCTATAAAAATAGTTTTCTTTGTTTGAGCTTATCTTCTAAAGATATTTTTCTGTCGGTTTATCACATCTTACTTTCTAATATATAATTATTCAGTGAAAGAAATAAAAAAGTAGGCGGCATAATTACAAACATTATATGTACTACATGTTTTATGTGAAAATGTGACGACATAACTAAAAGTAAACTCATAGAGCGATTTTATATTACATGATGATGATTAATTTTGTTGTTAATCATTATTAGTGGGTGGTTTTTAAAATTGTGAGGCTAAAAAGAATCTACTAAACTAATCTAAAGATGAAATCATTCATAGTCATGAAAAAAGTAGTTGGGGATGTGTACGAAGGCTCCTATATAGAACACTCAATTTAAATGAAACTTGACAATAAAGAAATGTTAGTAAGGTCAATTGTTAATTTATGCAAGTTTTGATTTCAAAATCTACATGATAATGTTCAAAAAATATGTAGTAAATACGGAAAAAATCATTTTAATCCCAACAAAATAAATTTCATGTACAAAATCATAGACACATTAAAAATAAATACTCGAAGAATAAATTTTTTTTGGCAGTAAATTTTGGCACTAAATTTTCTTGCTGTAAAAAATTTATTTTGTAAAGTTTATTAATTTTGACTATAGATTTTTGGTTTTCTATAGCCAAAAATATTTTATAAATAATCAGCTTTTTCGAGCAACAAAAGCAAAAAATAAACCTAAATAATGATTAGCTTAATTTTAGTATTTTTTCACTTAATTACACTGTTCTAAATAGAATTTTACTTTCTAGAACAACAAAAGTCGTTGCCCATCAACCAAATTATGTACAAGATGTTTAAGAACTCCACAACTCTTTATTTTTATTTTTGTCAACGGCTATATTAATATTAGACCACAATAGTCAGTATATTAACCAAATTTCTACATAAATCTCATAGGTGGTGAGATTTGATTCTTGGTGGTGCATATATGTCTGCCTATAATGAACTTGCCACCCGTCCCTGAACTAAATGAGCTACTCTTTATTTATTTATTTATTTTTAATTTATAACAAATCAATAAGTATTTTTTTTGATACAGTACAAAGCAATAACTTTCTCTCTCTTTTTTTTTTGTTTCAATTTGACAATGATGAAAAACAATAACTCCATTATATACCCATAAAAATCAGGAAGAAACAAAAGTGGACTTTTTGAGATTCCTTAATTCTTATTTCCTTTTCGAAGCCACATTCAACCAAAAACAAAAATTTTGGACAACTAGCAATTTGAGGCAAGCATTACGGTAAAGAAACAGAGCTGACTAAGCAAATAAATGAATCTGAAAAACTTAATCCACTGATTCTTCTCTTTTCTATTTAAGTCATAATCTTCTTAAAGTCAAAATTGATCTCTTTTTAATTTTGTCGTATTCTTCGGCTACAATTTCTCTGAATCATCCCTTTAAATATCTTCTTCTTCGATGACTCATTACATGTCGGCTTAAACAATTTCAAGTGTCACTTCATCTACTACTTGATAACAAAACCACTCTTAATCTTCAGGTATATTTCTCTCTTTGTGAATCCTTCAGTTTCTTCACAATGCCTTGATTAGGGTTTCTTTCTTCTTCATCTACATGCATGTTTCTGTTTCATCGAATCAAATACCCATTTGAATAGATCGAGATTTCTGACTTTGATTTTTTGGATCGTGATCAAAAGCTTCGATTTTTCTTTACTAGGGAGAAAAAGATCAAAGCTTTTGATCTGCAAGCGATTATGGTTATGAATTCTACAACAGGGCATGTTTGTGCAGCTCCAATGAAAGCAACTTCTAATGGAGTTTTCCAAGGAGATAATCCAATAGACTTTGCGTTACCTCTTGCGATTCTGCAGATTGTCATCGTTATCGTTCTCACTCGTTTTCTTGCTTACATTTTAAGACCTTTGAGACAACCTCGTGTTATTGCTGAAGTCATTGTAAGTTCTTCTCTCGGTTTCTTAAAATCTTGATCAAATTCCTGTTTTTTTATCTCCATTGATTGATTAATGGTTGAATTGCAGGGTGGGGTTATGCTTGGACCTTCTCTTCTTGGTCGTTCTAAGGTTTTTCTGGACGCTGTCTTCCCAAATAAAAGCTTGACTGTTCTTGAGACTCTGGCTAATCTCGGGCTTCTGTTCTTCCTTTTCCTTGCTGGTCTAGAGATTGATACCAAAGCTATTCGTCACACTGGAAAGAAGGCTTTAGGAATTGCCTTAGCGGGAATCTCTTTCCCCTTTGCTCTTGGCATTGGTTCTTCATTCGTTTTGAAGGTTTCTATCTCCAAAGGAGTTGACAGTACGGCGTTTCTCATCTTCATGGGTGTGGCACTCTCCATCACTGCATTTCCTGTGTTGGCCCGTATATTAGCTGAGCTAAAGCTTTTAACCACCGAAATAGGACGACTTGCAATGTCTGCAGCTGCGGTTAACGATGTGGCAGCTTGGATTCTTCTTGCTCTAGCCATAGCTCTCTCAGGATCGAATACCTCTCCACTCGTGTCTCTCTGGGTTTTCCTTTCCGGATGCGGTTTTGTTGTCGCTGCTGCTTTCATAATCCCTCCAATATTTAGATGGATTGCCCGGAGGTGCCACGAGGGAGAGCCGATCGAAGAAACTTACATCTGCGCTACTTTGGCTGTAGTTCTTGTCTGTGGATTCATAACTGATGCAATTGGAATCCATTCCATGTTTGGTGCTTTTGTGGTGGGTGTTTTGATCCCAAAGGAAGGACCTTTTGCTGGTGCACTCGTTGAGAAGGTGGAAGATCTTGTGTCTGGTCTCTTTTTGCCGCTATATTTTGTGGCCAGTGGTCTGAAAACTAACGTGGCAACGATCCAAGGAGCTCAGTCTTGGGGTCTTCTGGTTTTAGTCACCTTCACAGCTTGTTTCGGTAAGATTTTGGGTACTCTCGGTGTTTCCCTCGCCTTCAAGATTCCAATGCGAGAAGCTCTAACATTAGGATTCCTCATGAACACTAAAGGATTAGTCGAACTCATTGTTCTCAACATCGGAAAAGATCGAAAGGTACTGACTTCTTTAACAATTTTGAAGCACGAAAGATCAATGGTTATAACTTGAATCTCTCTTTCGGTTTCCACAGGTTCTCAACGATCAAGTATTTGCCATAATGGTTTTAATGGCTCTCTTCACAACCTTCATCACCACACCAGTCGTAATGGCAATATACAAACCGGCGAGAAGAGCAAAGAAAGAAGGAGAGTACAAACACAGGACTGTAGAACGACAGAACACAAACACACAGCTTCGAATCCTCACATGTTTCCATGGAGCCGGAAGCATTCCTTCAATGATAAACCTCCTTGAAGCCTCCAGAGGCATCGAGAAAGGCGAAGGACTCTGCGTTTACGCTCTGCACTTACGGGAACTATCAGAGAGATCATCAGCTATTCTAATGGTCCATAAAGTTCGCAAAAACGGAATGCCGTTTTGGAACAGAAAAGAGATCAACGCAGATCAAGTTGTAGTTGCTTTCCAAGCTTTTCAACAACTAAGCAGAGTTAATGTCCGACCAATGACAGCAATCTCTTCAATGTCTGATATTCATGAAGATATCTGCACAACAGCTGCAAGAAAGAAAGCAGCAATAGTGATTCTTCCGTTTCACAAACATCAACAGCTCGATGGATCATTAGAGACAACACGTGGTGATTACAGATGGGTTAATAGGAGGGTTTTGCTTGAAGCTCCTTGTTCAGTTGGGATTCTCGTTGACCGTGGATTCGGTGGTTCGAGTCAAGTCTCAGCTCAAGACGTTTCTTACTCAGTCGTGGTTTTGTTCTTCGGTGGTCGTGACGATCGTGAAGCTTTGGCTTATGGGTTACGTATGGCGGAGCATCCCGGAATTTCGTTAACAGTTTTCCGATTTGTAGTATCACCGGAGAGAATCGGAGAGATTGTTAGTGTTGAAGTGAGTAACAACAACAACAACGAGAATCAAACTCAAACAGGGAAATATCTAAAATTGGATGAGGAAATCATGTCTGAAATCAGAAAGACATCGACTTTGAATGAATCGATCAATTTCGTGGAGAAGCGAGTTCAAAACGCCGCCGTGGATGTCAAATCGGCGATTGAGGAAGTACGGCGGAGCAATCTGTTTTTGGTTGGTCGAATGCCAGATGGCGAAATAGCATTGGCGATAAAGGAAAATAGTGAATGCCCAGAGCTGGGACCTGTCGGAAGTTTGTTGATTTCGCCGGAATCTTCAACGACGGCATCGGTTTTAGTGATTCAGCAGTATAATGGCAACGACACTGCTCCGGATTTGGCTTCAGCTAGAACAGGGCTTTTGACTTCAACTGATAAAGACTCTGATTGAAATTAAGAACGGTTCGGTTAGGCTCTGGTTTACGATCGTTTTGGTTAATAAATTCGGTTTAATCACTGTTCCTTTTTTTTTCCCAAATTACTACTAGATTTTTTAATTTTTTATAATGAGTGTTCTATTCACAATTAATTTTTTTTGTCACAAAGTTACAATCTTTAATATTTAGATGATTAAATTCTATATAANATTATTTTTAAATATATAATTATATTTCAGTTATTTCGAATAAATATATGGTTTTTAGTTTTGTATCTATTTAGTCAGATTCTTTCGGTTTTTTAATTTAGAAATCGTTTGGTTATTTAGCCTGTTTTAGTTGAGTTTACTCCTTATATTTTAAGTTGATTCGATTAGATTTTTCAGTTCCGATTTTGTCTGGACCTTTTAAAAAATCGATGTTTTAGGGAAATGTTGCTGTGCAAAATAAAAAATATATATACTTGAGGAGTCTTTTACAAAAAAAAAAATATTACAAAAGGAAAAGAAAAGAAATGTCAGAAGTGGGGTTTGAACCCACGCCCTCTTACGAGGACCAGAACTTGAGTCTGGCGCCTTAGACCACTCGGCCATCCTGACTTTTGTTATCGTTTTCGTCGGTAATATGTAAGACTATGTTATAAGAACGTAGAGAGCTGTTAAGAATTTCATGTTGGTATTTAGTAACGAAATAAACTAAAGATAACAAATCAACAATAATATTTAACATTAATCAGAAATTTGTCACTGTCATACACTAAAATTTTGGTTAAAACCCAAAATTCTACTAAACATAAAGGGTTTTATCAACCAACAGCTTCTAATAAGACATAACCATCACTACGATCCAATGCATTCCTTTTAATCCTTCTTCTTATTTAGAGTTCCTCTTGGAATTTTGCTAATGACCTTACTTAAAACCTTCTCATCGAGTACTGTGTATTGCTTCTTGATCTCCTTCATCGCCTTCTCGCCAAAGGCATCTACTTTGTCCTCATACTTCTCGTAAAGCACGGGAATGGTGAAGAGAAGGAGAGTAGCTGGAAGACAAAACATTAAAACAAAGATAGTTATCGAAGCATGCAAGTGTGATTCCTGTTCAGGTTGAGTACAGTAAGATGCGTATGAAATGTTACCAATATATAACAATGTCAAGAAGTTGCAGCAGCTGCCAATAATGGACAAAACCCACAAGCCAGCAATTACCTAAAACATGTGCAAGTGTAAGTGTTTAGCGCTTGCAAAGAACATGAGAACCAAAAGTAAAACAATGTGTATCTAAGTAGATAAACATGAATGATACCAAGATAAAGTTCTTGAGATCTCTTCCTGATGCAATGTTTCTAAGAACAGTCAAGCAGCGATTGATCTCAATCCTTAATCCAGAAACAAGTTGAAGAACAGGATCCTCAGGAATTTGAACTTCCGGGATGTGAGGAGTTGCCCTGAGTGTAGAAAGACAGTTTGATGTATCATCAACTCATACTTAACATGTAAAGTATGGTTTTGATAAACTTACTTGTGGATGAAGGTACAAGCATTAGACCAAAGGAACAATGCAGCAAGAGCAAGAATGGCGAAGTGACAGAGAAAAGTGAGGAAATGGTATTCAATTAACTCGAATAAGACCCACGACGCAGTTACAGTACCCAACACTCCACCAGATACCTTCTTATTCCTCCAAAGGAAAATATCCGCAGCTACATGCAAATAAACAAGGAATTCAGGTTTAAACAATGCACAAACTGAAATTGTTCCACATTATCTATGTGAGATCTGAGCATCAATAAAACCCACCATTCGATTATATAGCTTCGCTTTATGAATTTTTCAGAAGATTAAGCAAAAATTCAACTTCAGCAGGAATTGAATTATAAGACTTTGTGTTTTTAACTCAAATTATACCAAATTTCAGCTTCACCCGAAATCTCAAAACTCTAATTCGAGATTATAAATCTCAGAAAAACAACAAAGGGGAAATGATTATATGAGATACTAAATCGACTACTACTATCACTTCATAAGAAACCAAAATCGAGCAAAATCAGAGATTATTCTAAAGAGAAAGAGATAGATCGATACGTTTTCCGCCACCGAGAACATTATGAAGAGGTTTTTCTCTTCCGAAGAGTCGGTAAATCTTTGACTTGAAAGACGATGTCGACTTCTTATCATCGTCGGAATCAGAAATTGAAGATGAGTCACCATGACCATGGATCTTCTCAACAATCTTCTCTAAGATTGATTCCTCGTGCTTGTGATCTTCCACCATTGTTGATTCTAGAAATCTCCGAGAAAAACCCTAATTTTTTTACTTTACTGGTTTCAAAAATTGAAGACAGTGAGAGAGAAACACGGAGACAGAAAATAAAAGAGCGTGTACTTAAGATTCAATTTGATCCGTTGATTTATAAAACTCAATCTAGTCCGTTAGATAAAAACGTCCACGGTGGAACTAACGGTCGTTAATTAATGTGAAAATGTGAACGTACCAAATAACGTTTCCGTTAGATGTCGGCAGATGAGATCCATTAGTATTAGGCCCATTTACAGAATTATCAGTAACGGGCCCAGATTTAAATAACCAGAAAGTAACTGAAACGCACCGTTTTGATGATATTAAGGAGTCACGCACGTGCGTTGATTACTCTGGTCTTGAGACCTAACTTAGTTCATGGGACCCATTGTACTGTTGAGTCATGACACGTGTTTAACACGTGCTCCACTGTGTCTATATCACTCGTTAAAGGAAAGATTTGCTTGAGTAATTGCAAACCAAAGATCAACAAAATCAGGTTTGACAATGGAAGTTGATAAGAGAATTCGTGTAATAGTGGAAAAACGTCATTGTGTGTTTGTTTGTGTAGTTTGATTTTTGCAGGAAAGTTGATTGACACAAATACTATAGTAGAGTAGCTGAATATGTTGTTTTGTTGAAAAAAAAGTCTCTAGAATTGTTGGTAAACAGTGTAGTGGAACATGATAGTTCTGCAAGTTTAGACAGAACAGTGAAGTCGCTAAAGACTGTACAGAAAAAGTATAACAGAAGCAATTGGTGTCTGAAAATCTTCAGAGTTGTTAATGAACAACTGTAATGAAGCATGATGGTTATCCAGACTACAACAGAAAGAGTGTAACAGAGCAGATGGGTGAACATCATGAGAGGATTGTTGGTTGCATGTAAAGCAGGCTGAACAGTAGCGTCTCATGAGGGCTAGAAGCATGGAGCTATACTCTACATTGAGTGTAGAAATGGTGCTTCCAAGTTCTATATAAGTGTGAAGAGTTTTTTCATTAGAACTCAGCTCTTTGAAAAGAAAGCTCTGCCAAAAATACTGAGTAAACAAGAGAAGACTTGTTGTATTTAGAGGTTTGTTGGTGAGTGAACAAAGAGTGGTTCAGGTGTTGTTGTGTGTGAGTTGGGTAGATTAAAAATCGTTCACAAACAAATCACAAGGTGTTGTGATGTTGTGTACTACTCTATAAACAACATACTGTAAATTGTTTGTTTATAATAGATTTAAATTACTTAACTCGTTTCTGTCTTATACAACATATTGAACATGCGTATTGATTATTCCAAGAAATTTCTGGTTTTACACAAATACCTTTCAAAGCATATCAAAAGCTCACTTATTTATGTGTACTTTTCCAATACGATTTGCCCCAAATCAACTAGTTCAATTTGAATTTTCATTCATAAACATACATACATCGTTTGAACTTATAATTCGGTTTTTAAATGTTAGATATTGACAATGTTAATCAGTTTATTATGTGATTAATATTTTGTTGTTGTATAATTATTTTGTTTATATCTAATCGTGTGGAAGAGAATTATCTTTTACCTAACCAAACTTTATGAAGAAAATGAAACCTTTATTTTACGATAAGAGAGATTCGTAGACAAAAACTGATAAAGAGATCTTTTGGAGACCTCAAATCTATTTACATTAACGTGGCTTAATTTGGACCCTTACATAATCTAAAAGTTCTTACCTAATACAGTAATACATTTTAATATTTCCATAAAACATTATATCTTCATTGTTTAATCCATCCGTGGCAAAACCAAAACTGATTACCTGCAAACCTTAACCCAATCAGTATTAACCACAATTCATTTCCACGTACCAAAGAGTTTTTTTTGCAATACCAAAAGACTATCTTCGGTCTAGTAGCATGTGGTAAATTTATTAAAAGCAGATATATTTGACAATCAAAAATCAAATTCTGTTACTTCCATTATGTAGGAATTTAGTTATTGTATTGGTCAGTTGTTACCTAATATTGAAAAGAAAAATTATTCACATTAGGATTATGAGATAAAAGAACCTATATTATCTTTACAAAATTTTATAAGAAAATTAATGTAAAAAAGATACGTTAATGGTCAAAATTTTGGTTTACCAAAATGAGTAATTTTGTCAAATTATGCAAGATCTATAGTCACACATGTTTTTCTGTATAGTCAGCTTTTCTTTTATATTCAACCACTTGATAATGACCATTAAATTTGGAGACTATTTTTAAGCCAGAAATTTTTTAGGCGAAATTTAACATAATTCTTGAAAAAATACAATATTCAATATTATTACCTGCTATTTATATATTCATAATGATCAAATAATGAGTGAAAATTTTGATTCTACAAATCTGTATGTTAAAAATTATTAGGGAATAACATCCCACATCGAAAGTTGGAAATAATCCTCTCTAATATATATAAGATATGAGCCTCTTCACTCATTGCCAATTGGTTTTGAGTTGTAAGCCCATATTCTAATATGGTATCAGAGCCCACGATCCATGCTATCCAACC